>JBAMHW010000003.1:10579449-10597404 GCA_037177495.1 Rhadinocentrus ornatus | reverse complement strand
TCTGTAAAGTCCTCTGAGACAACTTTGTTGTGATATAGGGCTATATAAATAAACTTGATTTGATTTGATTTGATTTGGCACAAATATCGCATAGAAATATAGAAATAGCTCATTCTAAGAGATACTAATAGAAGATTTTTATTGATAAATTAAAACTTTCTCTGTTATTGACCTTTGACTTTATTCCAAGCACCACCTTTAAATACATTGCTCAAAAAATAAAGGGAACATTGAAACAACACATCTTAAATCTTGATGACATCTTCGTGTTGAAAATCTTTATTCATTACATGTGTTGCAAACAAAACATCAGAATGATTAATAGAAATGAAAATCATTAACCCACAGAGGTCTGGATTCAGAATGGTACTCATAAAAGTGGAAAAATCCGATCACAGGCTGACTAACTTCTGTGGAAATTCCTCAAGATATTACAAAATGAGGTTTAGTAGTGTGTGTGGCCTCCACGTGTGCCTGTATGCACTCCATACAATGTCTGGGCATGTTCCTGATGAGACGATGGGATATTCTCCTGAAGGATTTCAACCCAGACAAGGATCAGGCCATCAGTCAATCCCTGGACAGTCTGCAGTGCAATGTGACAGTGGTGGATGGAACAAGACATGATGTCCCAGAGGTGCTCAAGAGGATTCGGGGCTGGTGCATGGGCAGACCATTCCATAGCCCTCGTCATGCAAGAACTGCTGATACACTTCAGCCACATGAGACTGAGCATTGTCATGCATCAGAAGGAAACCAGATTCAACTACAGAATCCAATGGTCTGACAATGGGCCTGAGAATTTCATCCCGGTACCTAATGGCAGTCAGGGTACTTCTGGCTAGCACATGGAGGTCTGTGCAGTCCTCTAAGATATGCTTACCCAGACCATCACTGACCTGCTGCCAAACTGGTCATGCAGGAGGACATGGCAGGCAGTAGAACGCTGTCCACGGCGTCTCCTTACAAGCTCACGTCTGTCACATGTGCTCAGTGTGAACCTGCTCTCATCCATGAAAAGCACAGGGTGCCAATGGCAAATCTTTCAATCCTGGATTTCTCTGGCAAATTCCAGTCAGGCTGCACGGTGATGGGCTGTGAGCACAACGCCATGCAGGATGTGGGCCCTCATACCACCCTCATTGAAGCCTGTTTCTGACAGTTTAAACAGAAACATGCACATTAGAGGTCTGCTCGAGGTCATTTTGTAGGGCTCAGGCAGTGCTCCTCCTGTTCCTCGCACAAAAGAGTACATAGTGATACTGTTGCTTGGTTGCTGGCCCCCTCCAAATCCCCTGGTACGCTGGCCTGTTTATTTGGTATCTCTCCCATGCTCTCCACACTGTGCTGGAAGATACAGCAAACTTTCTTGCCAACAAACCAGAGAAGAAGAAGAGGAACAGGAAGAAAAGAAAAAAAGAAGACTAAAGATGGGGACAACTGTTGAAATTGTGCAAAGTTTTAAAAGGCAAGTGTTGAGGGTGTGTTGGACGGTCGGAAACATTACTGCCGCCAACCTGTGTCTGAAAATGACGTCAGATTGCGAGAGTTAACTCTGAACTCAGCACTGCCCACTAGTGGACAAATTGACTTGACAACCATGACAACGTAAAAGACACATGGATGAGGATGGCAACGTATGACGATGTGAAACAAGCGTCCTTATTTAAGTACGAAAGGGGGTATGAATGGGCCTTAACTGAGCATCTGAGGAGCTTGGGGTGAAACCAGACCAGTATCCCTCAAGCAACCCAAAAAATATTGAGGGAGGATAAAGAAAAAAAAAAGGTGGAAGGAGGCAAAATAAATAGTCAGGAAATGAGTCATGGCAGCTTGCTCCTCCAGACAAATACACACACACAGATCTTAGGCCACTCGGTTGCACGTTTTATTCCGCATGTGGCCAGAGGTTTTCTCTTCTCGTTTGTCTCAAGCTCTCCTATTCCCTCCTTCTCTCTCAGTCCGGGGGATTCAAGTGCAAATGAATCCACACTTGGGGGATTATGGGTAAAGTACTTTGAAGTGGCAAATGATGGCCTCCTGTGGCTCAGTGCAGGAAAAACACATGCAAGCAGAACATCTACACCCACTTATGTGCTTGAACACTCATGCTCTTCAACACACAGGCCAACCCCTTCATTCTCTCACACACACAGAGAAGCTGGAGCAGGCTGCTGATTAAGACTGCACACACATTTCTGAGTGCTGTAAAGGACAGCTGAAGAAAACACACAAGCATAAAGTCGGCTATCTGATTTGAACCACAGGCTTAGAATAAGCTTGTCCAAAAGGTTCTCTTTCAAAGATTCCAGCCAAAATAAACCAGATTAAAAAGGAAAAAGTTATTTTCTGTAGATAATAATCAGAAAAGAACCTGTCAAAAAAGAAATTTCTAACGATTGCATCCCTCACTACATGTCCCGTTCATCCATTCTGCCAGAACGCCAGAGGTTGGGCTGGTACCTCAACACGGGGCTCAGTGTTATTAAGGCAAGGCAGTTTGATTGTATAGCACATTTCATGTACAGGACAATTCAAAATGCTTTACATTAAACAAAAGCATTACAGATATTAAGAAATAGTAAAAGACAGCAACAAATAGCAAGAATAACAAATTAATAAAATAGTAAGCCGGATTATGTGATCTGCCATCCTGAAAACTTGTTAAAAATTGTTACAGAGAGGGAGATTCTGCCTGGTTGCAATTTAATGCAGGACAATACGTTCACATATTATGTTACATGGTCCCGGTGGTTCCACTCAAAAAGCATACAAACCGTCTCTTCTACTAGTTGTTGGCCGGCAGCGCACATTGATCTACATGCTGGAAATCCAGATTTTGTGATCCTGAAAAACGGATTTTGGATCAGGGGGATCAAATCCTATTTTGCTTCTAACAACCGGGATAAAAGTATGCCGGATAACATGATCTGCCTTCCCGAAAAAAATGGATAACTAAATCCGGATAGGTTTTATCTGGATAAAATTTTTTGAACATCTGGCCCATTGTGATTTTTATCTTACCCTTCTTTAGTTGGTATGGAGTGACTGTGTGCACATAATTTCCTCCGGGATTAATAAAGTATTCTGATTCTGATATATTTAGTATACTCAATGTATCCCGAGGTGTTTTACGTAGGATATATAAAATGGATACATGGCAAACGTTGAGTGTAAACTATTACAGCAGCGTTTTATGCATCTACGTGGGGTTTTCTTCATAGTGCTCTGTCTGCTGGTTGGAGTGAAGCTCACCGCACACTGCACGATTTCTCTTACTCACAGACAAACAGACAGCTCACCCTCCCCCACATCCAGAAAAGTCTCCTGCACACATTTGTGTTGTTGTTTCAGGAGAGACAGGAAAAAGCATGGAGACAAGAAGTATGCTAAACTAGCTATCTAGCTAGTTTACAAGCGTCAATCCAAGACATTCATTTTAGGCAGTAATTCGCCTCAGAAATGACGACAATGACGAGGAGACTTGTGCATGTTTCCCGATGAACATTAAGTCCTTAGTATACACCGGAGCAGGAAAATCCTCCAGCTGCTTTTATTATTAAATAAGAGCCGACATTATTATTAAAGCAGATATCTCTGTCTCATTTACAGGTGGTTGATGCAAAAACCCAGTGGTTGATGCGCTCTCTGTCTGTTGGTGGGAGTGTAGCTCACCTGTGTGAGCATCATGTAGACACCATGGAGGTTGGAAGGAAAACCGCGACACACATGCACCCAGTTTAAATTGCAGCCTTATGACGTCACTCAAAGCGCTAAATAGATCTGCGCCAACAGATCGGGCCCATTATTGCCGATGCCCGATCTAGAATTTTCTTAATTATCGGTCCTGATGCCAATATCAGATCAGTGCATCCCTACCCAAGTGTACACTTTTTGGTATAAGTAAAAGACATTTTTATTGTTTATATATATTTTTTTGTTCCATATACAATTGTTTAGCAATGGAAACCCAGTTATTTGACTGTAAGTTAAACCCACATATTGTCCACTATTGCTACAGAGGGAGACAGCATGAAGCTGGACAGCAGTAAATTCCAAATAATTAAACAAAAATGCAGCAAAACAGTTTACAATTTCATCACCAAGTGACCCAGAAATCCCACATCTTTTTATTAGCCATTTCTGATCATTGATTGATGTCTCTTTAAAAACAACCCTGGATGACATGCACTTCTATTTATATCTAAACTTTTATCTTTTGTAGAAGTGCATCCTTAATATTATAATAAACCTGATTGATTGTGTCTTTTTTGCAGATTTTCATTTTCACTTTGAACTGTGGTGTTGAGATAAAAACTTGTCTTTGTGTGTGTTTAGAACATTAAATGTCGCTGTTTGTCGTCCCACTTTTACCACTCATTGCTGCAGCTTTATCACTTTTTCCCTTTCTCACATGCCTCACACCTTCCCCTCTCTGAGTCTATATCTCCCCCTGCTGAGCATCTTCATTTCCTCCATTTTAATGGCACTTTACACTGCAGGACACAAATGAGGACAGATGGAGACTATAAAAATTGCCTGAGAAGACAACAAGACAGGAAAAACTGTGGCAAACAGAAGATACAGCAGGGAAAGCAAGAAAGAAAAAGGAAGTAAACTGAAGATAAAGTGAAATGGAGGAAGTAAAACTGAGGGAAGCAATGGGCCTTGAAGCAAACAAAATATTAGCAATTAGAAATTAGTTAGAATTTCTAACTATACTACGACTTTTATTGAAAGGAATTATTTAAAACAACTCAGTCCAGTCTGCTCCTTATCTAAGTGGTCATGTCAAAAATTTGATGTGCTTCAGAAAATGCAAATATTCAGCATTGAAAGGTTCTTTATTACCCTGAATTCATTAACGATAACATGACAGTTCACTCAATCTGTTGCCAGTTCACACATATAAACACTGTAAAGAGCATAATGATCATTAGCTGGTCATTCACCACTGAGGTGTAAGATGTACTGTGTACTGTAAATGTACTGTAAACCGAAGAGAGTTATTAAAGGCCCTGCCTGCTGTCAATGTGGGAAGTAATAGTGATTTATTTCAGTAAGCTCACTTAGAAAATTCTTATATAAACATTTAATCTTTAATGGGTTAAATCTCTGAACTACTTACAATACTGAATCCCTGTGACTGGCAATATATAAAGTGGAGAAAAAAAACTTAAGTAAAATCAAATATAACACATGACGATAATAAACTAGTATTATCCAGTCAAATACATCATGAATGTCTTTCGGGTTGTACTTCCCTCCTCATTGTGTTAAGGTCATGCTGTAAACAGCAAGAAAATTGTCTTTCAACCACAGAATAACTATGCCCAGTTTCAGAACTCAATATCACATTATTATGAACCTTAAGATTAAAACAAATAATTGGCTTGACACACAGGTTGCGATCAACGACGGCAACAGGTGAAACTCATCGCCACCCAGGTGAAACCCGACACAGGATGCGATCAGTCCCACATCGTACTCTCAGATGGCTTTTCTCTAAGAAATTTGATAAAAATAAAAATTGGTAATGATACTGGATGGAAATTAGGACATTTTTAAAGCAGTCCGTGACAGACAAGGCATGAAGGATGAAGAGTTAAAAGATTTTGCTCGAATTGACAGAAATCTTGCAGTTGACTCTACTGTAAAAAAAAAAGAAAGAGAAAGACAAACCTGGGTTCATTTCATTTTACAAATGACAACATGGTGAATCATTTGATGGCGGACCTCAAGGCAGATCCAGATAAATCCTGGACCTACATTTGGACAAATTGCCCCGGGCACCATGTGGCTGCCTTTTATTTACATAAGTATCGTAGCACTAATGTATCGTAAAGTCTGGGAAAGTCAAACAGCTAAATCGATCAGTTCCTACATGTTAAAAGTGCAGACTGTGCTGTCTAGCTTGCTCTCAGCTTATTGGTCAATTAATAAAGCCCCTCGCTGGTTGGTTGCCATGCAACAGCGACAAAAATGGAAAAAAAAAGTATTTTCTTGTTTCGCGTCGCAAACCCCCGTGTGCATGTCTACGTGAATGAGTGCAATTTTTTTCATGCATGAATGTCGCCTGTTGCTTGGCTGGAGGAGGACAGTGATTTTCACCTCATCATGAAAGTTCAATAGGAAAAGGAGAAGGAGAGACATCGCCTCCCATGTAACGAGCCCATAAAATTTAATGTGTAAGGAGCCTTTCTTGAAAATCTTAACAGATTTGCCAAAAAAAAAAGAGAAAAAAAAGGAAACAAGCTTGTTTTGCATCATTTATGTTGAAAATGATCCATACAACAAAGAAAACAAGTAAAAATCTGCAGAAATAAATAAAAAAAACAGCACATTGGACAGCAATGTTACTGGACTGAATTACTTTGGTACAATACATTACCATCTTTGTCCCTTTTAAGGCATATTCCGCTTAGTATGCCACTAAATATCCAAAATAACCAAAAGTTTGATCAATAACTGCTACAATAAGTTTGTCCATGCCCTTAAATAACATTCACAATGTTGTTCTGGAAGGTGCGACCCCTACACACAACATAATAATACACCTCATCATTTTCGAGTCCATCATTTAAGGCGTCGGTGCCTTTGAGGAGGAAGAAGGAGTTTTTGGTTGGGATTATAAAAGGGTCTACTGTTTATTTATTTTTTTATTATTATGTGTCATGTATGCAAGTTTTGCACTTCACGTTGTTTTTCTCACAACCACTAGGCGACACAAATCACAAGTATCTGCCTTGAAGTACAGTCTCACTAATGATATCGCCAACCTAGAAGGCAAAGTACACAGCAAGCAATAACCAAAAAAAATAAATCAAAAAGACAGTAAGTTAGTAATGGAAGTAGTTGATTGTAGTATAAAATAGAGCAGAGCAGGATAACAGTGAAAAAAGAAGGTGGAATAGGACAGAAAGAGAGGCAGAGGTAGAGAAGAGGATACTGCGAATCAGCACGTTTTTGGCATTGCATCTTGGAAGTCAGCTCAGTTTGAAATGCAAATTAATCCCAAATCTGTTTTCCACTCTTCCTCTGTTGAATCACAGCTTTCTGCTGTGCCAGCTACCTTACCTGTCAGTCCTCCCGTAATTCACTAATTTCTGCTCCTCATTAAAGAAAAAAAAAAAAATTAACATTTTTCTTGCTTTTTATCTCGCCAAAGACAGGGAAGAACTGTTTTGAGTTTCTAATTAGGGTGGATGTTCACACACAAAGCAATCTAAACTTAAAGAAACCTCAGTTTTTATAGATCCTTTTGGTTTAGTTTACTACCAGTGAAAGCTAACCTCTACTGTGATAATGAGAAAATGATTCTATTTATGGCTCATGAAAAGTAAACATACGCTGCAGTGCAAAGTACAAATACCACAATTTAAGATAAAATAGCAGAGGCATTTTAGACCTCTGGCAAGCTGGAATAAAAAGAGCCTCTTGGATTAATTTTCAGGTTAATTTTGCTGTAACTGCATTAAACATCTTCCATAACTGCACATTTGCTCTGTCCCTGCTCTTTACATACGCTTTCTTTCGTCTATAAACATTTACATACATTTTCCAACCCAATGCACATGACCGCATGTTGTTTTTTTAACAAAGCAGTTAATATGGGGTTACTTCATGTTGATTATGTCCAAAATATTAACTCAGTAAAATATATATCTTCAATATGAAGTTTAAGACACAAACAATTACCACAAGGCAAAAAACTATGCAACTCTGAACGATGTGGTACTGCAGAAGCTTATAAATGCATGGCACAAATTTGATTGGACTCAAAGTGGTTAGACAATATTTTCATTTTGAGTTAAGACTTTGTGTCAACCTGCTGTCACTACCAAAGCATTTCCAGGCTGCTGCTACTGATAAAAAACCTGGATTTTACAACCTGGAATAACCATCCAAACAAGTTAAAGAAAACTTTGCAGTCTTTTCAGCTATATGCGCATAAAGAAGCGCATATTTATGCGCATATAGAAGCGCATATATATGCGCATATAGAAGCGCAAATATATGCGCATATAGAAGCGCATATAGAAGCGCATATAGAAGCGCATATAGAAGCGCATATATATGCGCATATAGAAGCGCATATAGATCGGCATATATATGCAAAAGATAGAAGCAATACAATATCCAGTCTCCACAAGGATGACTCTGAGCATGTGCAGAAGCAGAGAGAAGCAGAAGAAGACCTTACTCCTGCAGCCCAGTACTGAGGATGTTTTTCTGAAAGGCGGGTTCATATTATCATCCTTAATATGACCAAGCCTTTGTCTTTCTTCTATCTGGGCTCTGACATAATGAGGCCAAACTACCAAAAAATGTGAAACCTCCATCTTCGTTTCTTTGTCCCTCGTATGGTTTCATCCTCTTTGATTTCCATTCGTTGGCTGTGCTCATTTCAGCTTTTTGTGTTCACTGACAGCAGACTACAGGAGCTGAGAAAGGCCAAACAGTTTTTCTAAAGGTTTCTGGAAGCACCTCTAGAAAACATCAGCCCACAGCCATATCTGCATTATACCAGCCAACAATGCTGCCACTGTCACTGCTTCGTTCCTTACCCCTACAGGCAACACAACTTGTCATCGCTTCCTCAGATTCTGTCTCAACTCATCCTTTCTCTCTTGTTTTGATTCTCCTCCCTCTTGCTTATTACTCCTACTCTTATCCTCAAGATATTTTTGCTTCCCTTAAATTGCTGTCACTTTTTTTTAACAGCCTTTGCCCCTCTTTGCCTGGTTTTTAAAGCCGTGTTCTAGTTTTCCTTTTTTTCTCTCCTCATTACTAATCTTTTTGCTTAAATTACCATTTCTATCTTAATTTTTGCCGTCTATCAGGCTTTGGCTCACTCTCCCTCAAGTGCTTCTGGGGAACAGGAGTTTATACAGCTCAGAGCAGACAGTACTGTACTGATTATATACATATGAAAAGCAGCTTCAGTCTTCCAGGATTTGATAAGTCCTTTCACGGCTCGTTTCTAATGATAGGGGGAATTTTAACGTGAATGAATAACAAGAGCATTTAGTTCTCTGGTTATCAATAATATTTCTGTTATTGTGTTAGTATGCTTTCAGTCAGCGTAAGTAAAAACAGATTGTCTAAATTACAACTTGACCACAAGCGCTGCTCAATAATGAAAATTTAATATTCATCTTTCTAGTCTGCATGTTGAGGTCTGATATTGGTGGACTGAGCTGCTTCTAGCCGGAACTGACTAATTTAGCTCAGTCTCAAAACATATAATAACTATAATTTTTACAGGCACACCTGGATGAGAGTTCCATCTCCATTGGTTATGCACCTGTAATCAACAGTGCTCAACAAGTGCTCAACAGAAGTTTGTGGCATTCCTGTTACTATGCAACGGTTTTACAAAAACTTTCCAGATGTAACAGGAGGCTTACAGTTTTACAAATAAAATGGACCTGGAAATGTATGTCTACCTTCTTGTTCTTGAACTAATTAAGGGAACATTTTTTAAAGCTGAATGCATCGTAGCAAATGGCATATGCTGTGATTGTCAGCTCATCTCACACTCATGTAAAAAAAACTGATGCGTGCATCTCACTTTCAGATGAAAGCACAATATAGAAAAAATGTTAAAAAAATGAAGAAAAATGAAAATGTTTTAAATCAAGTGTGAACTCCTTGACTCTGAGAAAATTATACTTCCACACTGAGGATATTTTAATTAAAAAAAAAATAATGAAATGTTCTTTTTCACTTGTTTGTCAGTGCTTCCCTCAGCAACAGGCTTTAAGGGGATTTGCAGGCAGGAGCAGCTTTAACTGTTTATATGGCAGAAACCTGCTCATTTTATTTAAAAAAAAAAATTGTCATCCATCACTTCACAACAATCCATCAGCTTCATCTTTTTTTTATTCCTCTCAAATTCCCTTTTTTCTTCAGTCCACTAATGTAACCCAGTTCCATAACAAAATGAAGTTTAACAGGAATATGATAACAGGGTATAGTTGTCTCAGTGCAGCTTCCATGGCCTGGTGTGTCTCTTTGTCCCGTCTCATTCACCTCTGACAGCTCTGTCAAGTCCCGATCACCTTTTCATTACATTATTTAACTAAAATATTTATTCTTTGTTTGTTATATTGCTTTAATTTCCCTTTGCTAATAGAAAACCTGTCAAAAGTTCATTCAAACAGGGAGGTGGAAAGTTCTAGCTTTTTTTTCCTTCTTTTTCTAAGGAACAAAAAATCATGTCTGGCTGCATTTAACTTTTTTTGTTTGTTTTATGTGACGGATTAATTTGCTCTTAATTAATTTGCGGACCCCTTTTTTCCCCCCAAACTAAAGCTATATTAATAGGTCATATCTGATTTTATAATGATTATTTTTTCCAAATCCAACTCAGTCCGCTTTCATATATTTTCAAATCACATACATATTTTCCAAACCTCAGTCTGAACGGTTGTGTCACATTTCATCTGACTTTACCATCACAGAAGTGAAACACACAAGTAGAGGACAGATCAAATGTGAACAGGACAAAAAAATATAATAACATGTTTTGTTGACTCAGATTGCACAAACGCTGACACGTGTCACATCTATATTTACCTCCACAATAACATCACGACTTCTTGTCCCTTCTGGGCCACAGAATGTGCATACTAGAGTCTAGAGGCAATCAATATAAATTAAAATGTGAACAACTGCATTAAAGTAAATCACATATCAGGAAAAAAAAAAAAGAGCATTAAGACGTGAATGCAGCCTAATTTATGTTTGGGAGAAAGACTGATTTCAACGAAGAATTAGAGTTTTTTTTCTGCTAAGATTTAAAATTGATAATAAAAATCCAACTTCAAGCAAGGTTTTCTCTATAATATAATATAATAGATAGGTGAGGTAATGAAATCTAACAATGAAGTTTATTTTGGTGTTATGTTAGAAACAGGGCAGCGTGGTCCAGCAACTACTTTATCCTCCTGTTTAGGTCGGATAATTTACTGTTACTTGCTATATAAAACGGCAGAAACGGCTAATTTGTTAGTTAGCCTACTGTAGAAAAGCTACGTTGCAACAGTTTTCAATTGTTACTCTTCACAGAAGTCATACCGGCAGGCGACCGCGGGCTTCTTTCAGACGAATTTTCCAAGATCTTTCCCTCGTGTTTTATATTTATTTTAACTGATCTGTCAACGGGAAGGGGGTAGTTGTCCTCTTTCTAGTCAGACAAAATAGACCAAAGTAAAACCAGTTTCTTGGTGTGATTTAATCACCAGAACCGCAGCATTGTAACGCAAAAATATCTCTCAGATTATAATTATTTTCTATCAATATGTCACCCACCTCCCTGGATAAATCAGCTGAAATACTTGTAATTAAACACAAAGTAATGTTACAGCAGCTCCGACAGTCCACTGTCCTGCTTTATCTTCCTCTTTCTCTCCCTTCATCAGATGATCTCTGAGTCTGCAAGTCACAAAAAACAATTTCATACGATAACATTAGCTGTTAGCAGTAGCTTGGTACTAAATGCATGGAGGGCACACTTGAAACTTATTGCCATAAAAAAATAATAATTATGTATCATTCTGTTCCTCATCACCTGGCGGGACACTCGAACTTCACATTTTTAAATCTTCGCGGCCTCTGTAATCGTAATAACGCTCTTAAACGGTGAGGCTCCAGTAGAGCACTACTCGGTTGCTTGTAATACATTAGCGCACCCCTAGATGGGAGTAATTCTTACACACTGGGGCTTTAATATCATTTGCCCATCACTACTAACTGGTGGAGTTCAAACTCTTTAGTGGTGGTTTTGTAAGCAACTGCACCCTTGTGATCATCAGTTCTTTTACTCCTTCACTCCTGCTGTATGTACTTTTTGTACACAGTAAACTTATAAGTTAAATTTAATTTAATTTAAATTTTATTTTAATTTAACTTCAAATATAGCACAAATTCAGAACAAACAATAAAACAATAATTTTAACCCAATTTGGTTAAATCCACATTATTTCTATTCATAATAACTGTATGGACACAAGCCAATTCCTAAAAAATAATTGCCTAGCTAAGGCTAAGGAAAACCATTGGATTGCATAAAAAACATACAAGATTGAAATTAACATGTTTTCATATTAAACTGAGAAATGTTTAAAGTAATCCTGGATGAGGCTAAAGGCGGATCCATCAAAATACTAATAGTATCGAGTATTGATATCGTTTCATACCACCCGAAGAGATTTGTATTTTCTTTCAGAAAGCTTTGGGGCCAAAAAGCCATAAAATGTGAAGTAAAGTCAACCAATAGTAGGTTTTGCGTACTAGTGTTGACTTTATTATTCTTAAACAATTCCGTGTGATAAAACAGATTTTTTTTTTTTTTTTGCATTGTTGATGTTGTTATTTTATATTGTTTAAAAACAAAAAAAAAATGCTTGAATTTAAATTTCTCAGTTGTGCCTTCAGTATGTTAAAAAAATAAAAACTAAATATTATTTGACAAAAATCTTTGTTCTGTGTTTTACTTTAAATATAATCATGATCAATATTTAAAGCCAAAATCATTAACTGATTGTGAAATTTCAAGTAAAAGGTATCGGTATCTGCAAAACTTGCCCAGGATTTACTTAGTTCGGACAAATACCAAAATTTGCAGTATCGCCCAGCCCTAATCCTGATTCAAGTCCAAACTCAACAACGGAATCAAACTGACTCACAAAGGATTCACGTGGTAAGATTGATGCCGGTCAGCCGGCTATAGCTGAATGTGCACCTCAGTAATGGACAACAAACCGTCTCCAAACCACAGTCAGCCTTTTACAGTCTTTATAAGAGAGATCAAGCTGTCCCATTTCTGACCTTTAGTCATTTATTGTCTCAGTCATATTTAATACAAATCAAAACCATTTTCCTTGAAAGATGTTCCATATTTTCAACCAGGTCATTTTCCTGAGATACCACTCTTTCAGTCCTTCATGCAAATAATTAGCTTTTTCAGTAGTTTACTGCTACTGTCATCTTTCATCCTGACAGTCAATCTTTTGCCTTCCTTTGGCCATTTTCCCTTCATTTTTCTTAACTTTTCCACCTCTGCACTTATAATTTCTTTATAAAATAACATGTTTTCTTAAATTTACCTCTTTTTTCCTTCTCTGTTTCAATCTTGACCTATTTCCATTTCCATCTTTCTCTCTGTCTCACCAACGCTGTTTCTTAGATTTCTTGATCCATCTTTTCTACCTCTCCCTCCTCTCATCCCTCTTTTCTGTTTCTATTTCTCTCTTGCTTTTCTCTCTGTGCTGAAGGTATAAATAGGACTCCTAATAAAGTGCTAATTAATCTCTGGTGATAAAATCAAAGAAAGCACATCTGCATTGCTGAGAGGAGCAATGGAGGGAGAGGGTGGGACAGGAAAAGGGGAAGACGGGAAGGCGGAGAAAGAAGGAAAGAAAATTCAGATGAGGAGAATTTAAAAAAAGAATTTGACAAAAAAGCTTCAAGGTTTACAGTCATCTTTTGGAAAATCTTTAAATTAAAATAATCTAAAGCTTATGAATAAGCTTATAAAAGTTCAAATGTAACATTAACCCAAGAAATTAATGCAAAACAATTAAATAAAGCTGAGCAACTATTGTCTCCTAAACCAAATGTAATATTAAATATTAAAAAAATAATAATATTAATTATAACAATTATCATCAAAGATAATTTTTGGAATAAATTGGTAATGCAGTGGATCTAAATTTGCTTTACTTAGTAAATTCTGAAACTCTACTTCACAACAGATGTGATTGGAAAACTGATTTTATTTATTTAAAAACTCTGATTTCCACAATACACAACTGTGGGAGTGTAGTACAGCAGGAGTGAAGCGCAAAAGAACTGATGATCACAAGGGTGCAGTTGCTTACAAAACCACCTTTAAGAGTTTGAACTCCACCAGTTAGTAGTGATGGGCAAATGGTATTAAAGTCGCAGTGTGTAAGAATTACTCCCATCTAGTGGTGCGCTAATATATTACAAGCACCCGAGTAGTGCTCTACTGGAGCCTCACTGTTTAAGAGCGTTATTACGACTATGGAAGCCGCGAAGATTCATTAATTTGAAGTTCGAGTGTCCCGTCAGGTGATGAGGAATAGAACGATACATAATTATTATTTTCTTATGCCAATAAGTTACAAGCGTGCCCTCCATGGATTTAGTACCAAGCTACTGCTAATAGCTAATGTTATCGTATGCAATCGGTTTTGTGACTTGCAGACTTGCAGAAGGGAGAGGAAGTTGGAGAGAAAGAAGGAGTAAAAGCAGGACAGTGGACTGTCGGCGCTGCTATAACATTACTCTGTGTTTAAAAACATGTATTTCAGCTGTTATATCCAGGGAGGTGGGCGACGTATTGATAGAAAGTAATTATTATCTGAGAGATATTTCTGCGTTACAATGCTGTGGTTCTGGTGATTAAATCACGCGGGGAAACTGGTTTTACTTTGGTCTATTTTGTCTGACTAGAAGGAGGAAAACTACCCCCATCCTGTTGACAGATTAGCTAAAACAAAAGATGAAACACGAGGGAAAGCTCTCGGAAAATACGTCTGAAAGAAGCACACGGTTGCCTGCTGGTATGACTTCTGTGAGTAACAACAACTGAAAACTGATGCAACATAGCTTTTCTACTGTAGGCTAACTAACAAATTAGCCTTTTCTGCCGTTTTATATAGCAAGTACCAGTAAATTATCCGACCTAAACGGGAGGATAAAGTAGTTGATGGACCACCCCGCCCTGTTTCTAACATAACACACAAATAAACTTCATTGTTAGATTGCATTAACTCACCTATCCAGCAGAAAGCTACAACCTTCGCGTTAGCTTTGAAGTCCCTCTCCTCATCAGCTGCCTCCATCTGGTAAATACTCCACTGATGTACACTCTTCTTTTCTCCTGGTTATTATTTATTTTTCTTTTCTTGGCTATTTTTTTCCTTCGTCTCACGGGCAAAGAGTAAAGATGGTCCTCCATTTCAATGTAAGCTAACAAGCTGAATGATCCACGGTCGTCTTGGCTTGTTTACACCACCCCCGCACCCTTCCCTCGAAACAGCGGGGACTCGCAGGTAAAAACACACAAAGCTAACAAGTTTGTCCCCTTTCGGCTACCGTATTCAAGGATGGCGATGCAACATGGCAGCCTCCTGTTGGGTGCGCCGCCACCTATGTATTTATAAACATCTAATTCTAAGCTACGAGAACGCTTTCATTTGGATGCGATTGTGATTAAACTTTGGTAAAATACGTATTTATGAAAGCAATTCTTGATTTTTGATAACAAAATATCAAATAAACTACACACTACCTTTAAGGGTTCTGCGCTTACATCACTCTTCCTCAAGCAGAGTGATTCAAACCCTGTCAGAGCTTGTATCAATACACCTTTGTTATATGACTGATGGCTTCGGAAGCTTCAAACGTAGTTGCTGCTTCGTTTCGTGCTTCATTGATTCAAGTGTTTTATTGGTTTGACATCTTTGACTGGTATCTATAAAGGTTTTAATGATGAATATTGGACTAGAAATTATTAAACAAGACAAAATGTTTTGTGTTCATTCAAACATCATTATCAGTTGCAAAGCTGCAGCAGTAAGGCTCTCTGGTCTTGTTTGTACAGACTTTTATATTTCCGCTACTAATTTCAGATTTTTTTAAAAAAATTTTTAGGTACCTAGTTGAATATTTCTAAATACGTTCATCTGGCCATCTTCATCTACTTTGAGGCCTAGTCAGAAAAATGGAAAAACCCCTGTATGTGGCTGATGAAGGGAAGCTGATAAGGTGTCCCTGCCCTGGAAGAAGTGATGACAACAGGAGACAAGGATTTTGACTCATCATGAATATTTAAAAAGAATTTTTAAAATTTCCACAATATTTATACATATTATTCATATTAGTCTCAGTAGGCAGCAAACTGAGCTCAGTCCTTTGTTCTAACTGCTGCGATTTAAACCAGCACATGGTCCAATAAATGCAATTCTGCTTCTCTTCATCATTCTGGATGACAGGAGTCCTTCATTTGCATATTTTTGATGGCAAACTGTAAAAATAAAACAATCAAATGTTTGTGATCAAATTAAAAATAAAGTTATTAAATGTCACGCACTGTAAATATAACAGTAGCTTGACAACAGCTTCACTGTGACTATTCAACAGACTTTAAGAAAGGTCTCATAAGGCCAAGGTCTTTAAATCCATCGCCAGAAGTTTACTGCATCCCCATCAAATCTACATAGTTTCAGCTTATTTGTTTTTCACAGACTGGAAATTCCTCTTAAACCTAAAAACAAATCTTACAACTTTCACAACGACATAAATATCTGGAGGGAAAATAAGACCATGTCTTTCACACAATGAAGAATGTGAGGGAAGCCTTTCATACATCCATCCTCCTTTGGGAAACCTTTGTCAATAAACCCTTCCACTGAAAATCCGTGCTGCTGCAACTGGCTGTCAAACAAAAACTAAACAATGAGCCACATGAGATGTGGAAAAAAGAAACAACAGCTGATCTTTGACAATAACCTGTCAACGTCTACTCTGATCCTAAGACGTTCCTCTTCTCATTTTTGCAGCCAGTCTTCACAACTCAAGGCTATTCTGTCATTCCTCCTTCCAGATCAACATCTACACAACCTTCTTTCTCCTCAAAGTCCCGTCTCAGTAAGCATCCAGACTCATGTCTTTAGTCCTTTTTCTGTTAAAACAAATTCTAAAATGACACTTTTACTGTGTCTAATTACTTGAATTTCTTTATTAAAGCTGTGCATTATAATCTCACTTCTGCCAGCAAGCAGAACTGGGTAATTAATGGATCAGGAAAGTGGATGCAGGTGTGCTGATGGCAAAACAGTAAACAGGTGTGAAAGATGGCACGCTGACGGAGAGCAGAGACTTGGTGGGTGGAAAAAGATTATGCAAAACAACCAAGTCCAAACTAAAACTGAAATAAATAAACTCACTGCCAAAGAATATAAAAGGAATAAGGTAATATTGTTGCAGACCCCATACTCCAATCATTTCTCCACTTAACTATTACCATCAATGCATCATCAATAAAAGTCAAAACACTGAATGTCTGATCACACAAGTTAATACTACATTAAAAAACAACTCATATTAATTTTTAATGACTCCTTGCATAAAAACATACTCTTGTTAGACCTGCAACAGCAGCTTCTTAGCGTCCAGATATCTGCTTTTTAAAATTTCAGCTTGTTTAATTGGTTTAGAGATCTGAAAGCATGAGTGTGGCCAGCTTTCTTGTCAGTCAAAAAGTCCTATTTTTAATAGGAATTGTCTCCCGTGGAGGTTAGACATGAAAGTGGGGTGGTCTTATCAGTTTGAAGAAAAACATTTTTAAGGTAGACAACGTTCTTGGGTGATGAGTTCCATCTGAAATCCATAAACACTTAGTTTGTTATAAGGCAGATCCTGGTAGATTTGTGGCTGCAGAAGATTAAAGTTCAGAAAATTTCCAGGTCTTGAATATTACTTAACGAAGTACTCCCCTAGTTCGTTGGAAAGTTGACCTGTGGAACTGGAAACCAAGTCACAAATTTGAGTACTGGGTGTGCCCTATCCTTAAGGAAGAAATGGACAACTGAGGTGATTTGAAAAAAAACTTTTCTTTCTTTGATTGCCATGTTTACATTATACATTCATTAAAGTCACTGGAGACTTTTTTTGCAACAACAAGGTGATTCCCAAAGAGCAATAAGCTGAAAAATTAGCATATCTCAGCATGGTGTGCAGTGGGTCTTTAAAACATTTGAGGAAACTTGACGAATGGTGAATAAAAGAAGAAAAATATCTGCAGCAGATGAACAGGATCTAAAAGTGATGTATTGAAGAAACAGTAATAAATAAATAAATAAATAAATAAATAAATAAATAAATAAATAAATAAATAAATAAATAAATAAATAAATAAAT
>JBAMHW010000003.1:10557774-10579349 GCA_037177495.1 Rhadinocentrus ornatus | reverse complement strand
ATAAATAAATAAATAAATAAATAAATAAATAAATAAATAAATAAATAAATAAATAAATAAATAAATAAATAAAAAAGACATGACAGAAGATGGAGTCCATTTACTGTTAGCTGAAACCTGATCAGACACTGTCTCCATAGAAGGGTGGCTGTCAAGAAGCCATTGTTATGAGGGAAATGAGGAAGAAAATGATGAGGTATGGTAAATAACATGAACTGGACTGAGAAATCTGATTGCAACAAGTCTGATTAAGTAATGAATCCTGAAACATTTATGAATGTTTGTGACCTTCAGCCTTTTAATTATGTGATTATTGACCAGTGACATTAAAAAGGATTCTCCTCAGTTAGTCTGAAGAGATTTCTACTAAATGTAAATAAAACTATTAAAATCACTCTATAGACAGTAATTGAACATCATATTCCTGAACTGCAGTTTTACACTTACACTAACATTGTGATGAAAGCTGTTATTAGGTCAGTTTTACCACATACCAAAACCCACTAAAATATCAGCTTGGCTCTCCTCTGCTGTCAGAATGAACACAAAGCTCTGATTTCCACAGAGAGACAAAAAGCTTCTAAAACATACTGATGCAACAGAACTGTGACAAACAAATCTCAACAGATTTATCAACACACAGCAAGTATGACAATGATTTATCTTCAACACAACACGGCAATATGGGCAACTTGCACTTCCAGTGTCCATTCAGATAGTTATTATTATGTGAGTAATCCCAGGGTGGGCTGCAGCGCCCCTCTGACAGGCCGATAGGCGGCGTTTTGTCCCCATTTGCCTCCTTATCCACTGCGTCTCCAGGCTTCACTTCAAAGCAACACATCTCTAAATTCATAAATAAATCAACTAGAGAGAGCAGAAAAAATTGCTGTCTCCCTTCAACAGAAACATAGACAGATGCGACAGGAAGAGCGTCTCTCGCGCAAATTATAATCAAATCATGGGATCCTAAACAGTGTGAGAGAATCTATGTGAGAAACATAAAGTGAATGATGAATGTGCCATAACCCATTTAATCAAGTGTCAGTGCCACACACATCTGTGAAGTGCCATTAGGTCAAATCATTACTCATCACTTATTCGATTAAAGCCATGTTATCACATTACATTAAACCTATTTAGATGATGCTTTTATCCAAAATGACTGAGAAATAAAAAATAACATTCAGAAGGTGGCAGTGGAGGAAAAGAGGGGGCAGTATCTTGCACATCTTGTATGCTGTGGGAGTGGGAATCGAACTGCCTGATTGATGTGCTAACTCATTTACTGGAAAACTGCAACAAAATCCACATGATCAATACTATTACTTATTTTAAACACAAAACCAAAGGATCAAACCTAATTTTAACAAATCTGTAAGGTATTGAAATGTTAGAAGTTGTTAGATCAGTCGAAGTTCTGAACATTTTTATCTCTTATTTTCTCCATAAACACAGTCCCTCACGAAGATAAACCATAAAACCTGGAAAAGACACATTAGACCCCATAAGCTCTCAAGTGCCTGTCAAAGTATTATAAGCTCATCAGGACGGGTTTACAGCCTGGGTTTGGAGATGGACGCGGAGAAGGGATACTGAACCCGGATCCAGGGATGGTGGAATGGATAGTCAGCGGCCCAGAGGAGAGAGAGAGAGAAAAAGGCGCTCATGCTCTTGGAGATTCAATCGTCTGCAACAAATCCGAACATTTAAACGCGGTCGCTTTGCAACTTTGAGTTGCAGCAAAATCTGCATCAAAAGGAAACAAATAAACAAAAACAATAAATACTATGTGTGTTTTTACCTTTCTGCAGAAGCCTTCTCTTCAATATTGCCTGAAGAAAAAGCATTTTCCTCCCCACACAGAGTCCACACCGGATGGGTAAATCTCTCCTCGTGGAAGAGCAGAGGAGGAAGAGGGGGGCAGAACTTCAGTCTGCACGCGTCTTTCTCCCTCTCTCTCTCTCTCTTTCTCTCTCACTCTCTCTACCCAGCCCTCCTCTACATTAGTTCACTCTCAAAGGACACCCACCCTGTTGACACCAGCTGAAATTTGTGCATGTGCAAGTGTGTGTGTGTGTGTTTTCCCTCTCCTCTGAAGAAAACAGGAATAAAAAGTCGGCACATTATCGACTTTAATCAGCCCTGTTCTCAGTCAGGTTCTTCTCTGGCAGGCCTGATCTGTGTTTTCACATGTCCTCCTCCTCTTTTTCTTTATGAGTTAATTTAATTACAGCTTCCTCACTCTCTTCTCCTCTTCCCCTCTCAGTTTCTCTCTTGATTATGCAAAAAAAATTGTAGCTCAAAGCCTTCGGGACTTCTGTTGACCTAGATTTTATTTTATTTTTTTTACTTCTTCTCTTTCTTCAGTCTGTGTCTGCTGGGTAGCATGTGCAGCAGGTTTGCATGAGTGTTTGTGTGTTTGAGGCCATCCAAAATGATCCTAACACTGAAACTCACCAGATCATGACTCTCTGTCGCCTGGAGAGCAGAAGGTAAGCTGTGTCACTTGATATGACAGAAATCAGAAATTCTCTTTTCATCTTGATCCATCCTACATTGCCAAAGATTCCTGGTAAGAATCAAATTAAGAGGTGCTGTAGAATAACACAGCTTACATTAAAAAAAAGAAAGCAGGGAAACTTCTTGCTTTTGCTGCAGGAATTCAGGTTGTTGTTTAATTGAGTCATCTTAACCCAATCTTGGTTAATGCAAGTGAGTCAAGACCCAGGTCATGACTGGATCAAATGCAGGATCTGTGAAAGCAAAAGTGGACTAAAGATGATTAGTTTGGGAAGAACATGTGAATAAAATCCCAGAAAAGTCTAAAAGCAATGTTGCAATATGTAGAAATATTGGAAGGTGTTTGCATATTTCTCCATCTGCTACACAGAACATCATTAAATGTTCGAGCAATTTGGAGAAATTTCAGTGTGTAATGGGAAAGAAAGCTATTAGTTCATGGGGTGAGTCATGGAAATGTGGATCCTAGGTCAGACTAATCATTGTTCCAAATCTTTATTGGAAGAAATGGAAGAAAGAGCAAAAAGGAGCATTCAGACTGTTCTTAGCAACAAGTCCGAAAGCCCAGTTTTTGAGTTGTAACTGTGTTCTTGGCAAAGCTAATTTTAGAGCAACATGCTGCCTTCTAGACCCCGTCTTTTCCAAGAACATCTATCTATTTTTCAACAACACAATTGGAAAAACATTCTGCACACATTACAAACTGACAGAAGAAGAAGATGTTACAGCAGCTTGCCTTCTGATCTGAATTGTCCCCGGTAGAAAATTTATGGAGACTTTTTATGTTGTTCAGACATGTTTGCAGGAAGACATGGAAAAAATCACTGGAAATCTTCAGTGATACATGTACTGTGTTGTGAGAAGTGAAAGTATTACAAAATAATGAAAGATTTACAGTCCTAACTTTATTTTAAAAGCATGTTAAGCTTAATTAGGCTGAAAAGACAAAATATAAATCATCCTGGGTTTATTCTGTCTGTAATTAAAGACGCAAAGTGTAGCAGTTTCCAGCCTTGGCAAAGAAAGAATGGAACTTTTGTTTAATCTCCTGACTGAATTAGACATTTCAGTCCCTCTACCTCCCAAAAGTGGGGGTTCTGACTGGTAAAAACCCAGTACTCAAATTTATGACTTGGTTTCCAGTTCCACAGGTCAACTTTCCAACGAACTAGGGGAGTACTTTGTTAAGTAATATTCAAGACCTGGAAATTTTCTGAACTTTAATCTTCTGCAGCCACAAATCTACCAGGATCTGCCTTATAACAAACTAAGTGTTTATGGATTTCAGATGGAACTCATCACCCAAGAACGTTGTCTACCTTAAAAATGTTTTTCTTCAAACTGGGTTAGACACTTTCATGTCTAACCTCCACGGGAGACATTTGGGAGACAATTAATCAACAAGCTTGAGTAATTTGTGATTTGAAACTTATTAACGTGTGTTTATCTTTTTAAGGTATGACATTTGTTTGATTTTAGTTGTGTTATTTCTTTTCAATGTGTCATTTATAGTTAAATAATACTTCATTTAAGACTTGAATAACTTAGAGACATATAGATGTTCTCATAATGTTTCAATTTGATAGTTTTAAAAGAATTTAGAAAGAAACCGAGACCGCCTCGCTGTTATCTGATCCAAAACCATCCCACTAGAATGTTAATTCATAGAAATAATCAGACCACCACCCAGGGTACGTAACCACACCAACACTTTTAAAACGTAGAACAAAGTTTTTCCCTTAGTTTCAGTTCAGTTGAGTTTTGAGTTTCTCCCTTTTTCGTGTTCTAATTTTTCCTCCTTTAGGTGCTGTCCTGCAGATCTGGACCTCTTTGAGACATGTTATTTTTCTGACACAGAACCCCTTAGTAGAGTCTCTCCAGAGAGACGAGAGAGCAGAATTGAGTTTTACCGTGATGTAACGGACATCACAATCTTAAGTTGTGCCTGCATTTTAGTATGCATGATTCATTTATGTCCTTTTCCAGTTTATTTTTTCTTCATTTATGATCTTTAATCCTGATTATAATAATTTTGGAGTTTTAGTTTTGAGAACTGGTTAACTCAGGCCGACAAATGCTTCAGAACCAGTTACAGAGTGTTCTTTTTTTGGACTGATCCAAAGGTGAACTCTTTTGTGTGTTTGCCACATCATCGACGACACTTCACTATCTTTACCTTCTGTGACACCACCGATCCAAACTACGGAACTGGACCGCATCAGCAGCACTGCCTGATCCAAATCTTCAGACGCACCGGCAGACCGAGCCTTTAGACCCGAACCTACGAACCATCACGTGGGACAAACCTCCTTTCTCCCTAGAAGCTGCGAGTCGGGCCGAACCACCCTCCAGCCTTCTCTGATGATACGGTCGTAAGTCGCCTCTGGTCTTAATAGAACCGGACTAGTCCTGCCCGGGTCATTCTCTGCTTGTCTGCCAAGGAATAGTTGGTGTGCTGTCCATCTTTAAACGGATGAGACTATTTTTCTTTTTAGGATTTAGAAATCCTTTTCCAGTTTTCCACAAACATTAGTTCAATTAACACAACAGGTTAATTCACTATTGTTAACTTCTTGAAAAATTGCATTCATTCTGACACATTACATGGTCTTGAAATAAGATTCTGGTTTGAACATCATATTTGCATTTCACAATGTTGGAGTCATTTTCCCATTCAAACCTTTGTTAATATTTTTCTCTGACATTTATGCATGATTAGACTAGTAATAAATAATTTATATTTATCCTAAACTGGTCTGGTTTTTTTTAATGCTTCTCCTTTAAATCATGTTATTGTCCCTTCAAATTCACGTTCTAAGCGTTCTGAGACTGATTGATTGATAACTGATTTGATTTGACTAGCTTGAATTAAATAATTTAGTCAATTAAATAATTTTTTACTCTAATGATGTCCACAAAGCCATTCGATTAGTATTAAAGCTTCATCCAAATATTTGTAATGTTTAATGACACTAAATCACAGCAAAAGTTAATGAAAGAAAATGTTTTTGCCTCCCTTATTTATTTACTTTTTTTACACCTGTCAAATATAAATTTCAGTTCTGTGCTCTACTATTTTAAAGTCTTAAATACCAGTGAAGTGCATTTCTCTACAGTTATTAAGTCAGATTTTTGTTAGAAAAAATATTTCGATTTCAGTTAAAACTATCTGTATGGTTTTTGGGTAACATCAAAACCACAACTTTTAGTGACTTGCATAGTTTTTTCTTTCAATCCCAGAACCTTCCTTAACGTTATTCCACTTGATTGTAAACAGCATTTTAAATTAGAGTGAGACTCTATCAGAAAAAATCCCTTTCAATAAGCCACCCAACACATGGAATAGTTTGCACAAGACTGGAACTTGGCTAAACCATCTTCACCACCATGGACACCCAGCACAAGGGCATAAAATTGTGCCACAGCACAATCAGTTTACAGGTTCTAATGTGAACTTTGGCAGACTAAAGTATTTCTTTCACCTTTTTCCATCATCATGGCGTGTTGCTTTTCCATCCTGGGAGGTGGACTATCCTGTTTTGTCTGTCAAAATGTCAAATCTCATGCAGAAATAAATAAATAAAGATGGTAAAAATAGAGAACACAGGAGTTAAACAGGAGAAATTAAACAGCAAATTAAGGAATGATGTTTGGGGAAATTAAGACAAACATGAAGCGATCAAAGCAACTGGAATGAGATCCATTTAAAATACTTATTACTAGTCTTAAAATGTAAATTATATAGTTACAGTATATATTAGAGCAAACAGTCATTAAGAGTGCTGAATAAACAGGAATGACCTGTACAGATCCTTATTTCAGTGGAGCTGAAGTACCCTTTGGCTGTTTAAAAAGTACTTTGTACATATAGGATGTGTAGTGTTTTATACGTTCAACATCTCCAGTCTGTAGGTTTAACTGTGTTTTTAAATGTATTGAATGAAGCTAGATATAGAGCTTAACACACAATGATTAGCTCTTTGTGTTTAATTTGTTAATTTGTGGGCAATCCAGTGGGTCAATTTATATATTTTTTCTATGTATTTTTCTATAGTCTTTATATAGTCTTTCTTTATTATAATTGGGTGTGCACATTTATAGAGCTGCTCTTTAAATCTCATTTTACTGCTTATATTGACAATAAAGGCTAATTTTATCTAACCAAACTGCTATAGATCAACGTTTGTTCAAAGTTTACCGTGCCCGAGAGATCAGTGCAGCGTCGGCAGTGAAGTGGACTCTGCATCGCTCTGTCGTGGTGAAGAAGGATCTGAGCCAAAGGCGAAGCTCTCATTTATGGTTACGATGGCAGGAGCACAGAGTGGTCACTGCTCCCCTACAAAATATGTTTTCCTTTCGTTTTCTTTCACAATATTGTCATCAAAGAGATTGAAACAGGGTCTCCCATCACCAGCAAAACAAAAAAAAGATTTGAAGCAACCCTTTCAAAGCCCAAATTTCCACTTGCTGATTTAAAGCAAATGATCCAGCCTGTGTCTTTTCAGGAGTGACCTTCATCTCTGGAAAATTCTGGGATATATCTGGAAAAAAGCTGATCAATGATAGATGTTTATTTAATAGTTTAGACTAGAAGCAGCTTGACAGTCACATAATGTTCATATTTTCCAGATCAGAAGTGATTCACAAAGTTGTTTCCATCCCACAAATGCATATGAAGGCTTCTTCAAACGGGCAAAAACCACATCAGGTGAAAGCTTCTTTGGTGTTTACTGTTTATAATACTTTATATTATATTAGGGTTTGTTTGTTTTTTTTGTTTTTTTTTTTTTTTTACACCTGTATTAAATGTTAATATCAAATTATTCAAATAAAAACCTGGATTTGGAAACTGAAGATCCAAACGCACCCACATAGTCCTGAAAAAGATTAATTTGCAGCCTGATTAGGATGCAGAGGCAGGATACTCAATCTGGAATTGGGAGCAAGGACATTAATAAAATTAGTGACTCAGAAATTAGACCCATTACTGGGAAAATTTATATGAAACCTTTATGGAAACAAATGGCAGCTCACAGCAGCAGAGGATTGATACATGCCTACACCCACATACGATATCTGTTGCATCTGCAACCAGCTGGCAGAAACAGTCGATGTCTTTGTCCTCCAAGCAGTCAAACAGCAGGGACACAACTATGTCCCTCTGTGACACTGCAGTCATGCAAGGCAGCTTCCAGAAATGTGAAACTACAAAGCAGGGTACCGCAGAAAACAAGCATCTCCCACTGAACTCACCTGGGTAACATAAAGATTAAACTTGTACTCAACAAACAAATGTTACATTCTGAGGCACTGCAGTGCTGAACTGTCATGGAGAAGTTCCTGTTTCAGGAAGAAAAATCCTTTTCATGTCTTATTATGTCAGCTGCAAAATGTCAACACATCCACAGGATGTTCTGATGTGAAATGCACTCCTGCCCACCAGGGACACTGGAGATATTTATGTCTGCATGTTTCGACACAAATATTTCAAATCTTAAATTATGGTAATTTTTTATTTTTCTCACCAAATAGCTTAGATAAGCTTTTTCACGATTTACCTCAGCTTCACAAACAGCTAAATTGATTCCACATAGAGAAACAAACAGCTGTCAGACTCGTGTTTGTTGCAGTGATATTGCATTATGTTGCATTATGTGTCAGATTGTTGAGTCTAACCGATGTTGCGTGATTTGAACTAATAGTCAAAATGTGAAACTGGGGAAAAAAAAACAAAAAGAAAATCATCACTTATTCATCCTCTATGATGCAATCAGTTCTGCTTTCATCAGTGTGTCCTTTGCATAAATTCTTGTTTTTGATTCAACTTGCTTATTTTCTCTTTTATGTTTATTAAGCACCAACATATCTAAACTGGCTGATCACAAAGGTGCTGTCACCAGTGTTAGTAAGGTTTTCACCATGTTTCACCGCTTCTTTTTCTCTTTCCCTTTTTTCCAGGTGGAGAAAGTGACATTTAGATGTTTTGTATCGCTATGGCAACTGCCTCTTCAGTTTCATCTCTGGGTTCTGGTCTTAACTGTATTTCACCTTCTTCACCTTTTGTCCTAAGGTTTCATCCATTTTCATATTTCCCCCACTTCCTCTCTCTCTTTCTTCTTCTGTCTATATCAACAATCAAAGGAACAAATGAACAAATAAAGGTGAAATCTAATAAACTTTCATCAATTTATAACAATATTTCTCATACCCTTCTCATTTAGATGGAATCATTGTGGAATCCGTCAGTGTGGACGAAATACAGGCTGTTTTTGCATAAAATTAAAAAATAAATAAATAGAAAAAAAGAGCTTTTTGTCTTGATGACAACCAAAAAAAAAAGGACATAAAAACCTAAATTTGTTTATAGCATTGTTATAAATGAATATTGGCTCGTTGTAAAAAATACAGTCCACTAACATCACTATGGCTTCACATTCACCTGATCCTTTTTACTCAAGAAAAAAGATTTTATGTCTATCTATGAAAAGCTAGTGTACGTTTGTCAGGTGATCACTAAAACTGAGAACTGGATTCTCAAAAAAATAATTAGCTGAAAGAGGTTGAAAAGTTAAGTTTTGTTAAGTTAAAGAGAACAAGGTTTTCCTTGTTTTTAGATGCTCTACAAAACGTAAACCACTCAGGAAGCAGGTTTAACAACGCTGATTATGACCTTTCTCTGTTAAGCATATTTTTCTCTATTCACTGTGTGCTCACATACAGAAAGAAATGCTACAAAATACGGCAACAATTAATTTAGATGGAGAGTGGGCTGTATGAATGAAGAGTTGAGAAGAATAGAGAAATCATGAGAGCAGAAGCTAAACTGCTGGAGCAGATAAGGGCAGGGGACTGCAATCAGAAAAGTGATAGTTGTTCAAAGTGTTTATTTGTTTTATGTGTTGCAGCACTGAGACATCGAAGACCTGCAGGATAGTGTGCCTTGAGGACCAGGGTTGGGAATCACTGCCCTATACACCCAGTAACAAGGGGCCACCGAATGTGTCATGACATGATTCAGAAAGAACCAGCAGCTGGTATGGAGGCAGATTTTTTCTCTTTTTACCTTGCATGATGAAGCACAAATAAACCATCATCGGTATCTCTGCTCAAGATAATTCCAAAATACATTTTTCTTTTCATTCTCCTTTCTGCTGTCTTTGCTCCTGAAGTGCAACACTTTTTTGAAAATGTTGCAACTGTGCTGCTCTGGTCTGTTGCTTCCCCTATAGGTGGAAACTCCAGCTGAAACATCTGTTAACCCAGTGGATCCCAAACTTCTTCTGCAGGGCCCCATTTCATCGTCATCCTGCTGCCATGTGCACCCTAACACTTGCAACAAAACACATGAAGAAATGTGTATGAACTAGGGATGGGCTTTTTAGGTGATTTTGAAGTCGACTTATTCAACCTTTCAGAATCGATTAGTCTATTAGTCGTGATGTCGTCACTAATAACACGTAAAATGACTTTAACTTCAAGTGTTAACTGTAAAGCATGTGAGATGTTATTTGTATAACGTGTGTGTTCCATAAATGGGTGTTATTTTTACATTGTTGTTAACATTGTGTGGGCTCTAGGGTCCTTTTTTTGTTCCGCAGGTAGATGAGAAAGTGGGTCAGGGAGATTGGGCATTGACCCTGGGCTGGCTGCAGGAGCATTCAGCATCAAGAAAATCTCTATTTCCTCATATTTCCATCTAGTCTTTTTGCTCCTGAAGCAACATTTCTGTGAGGGTTTAGTAACTGTGCTGCTCTGGTCTGTGCCTCCACTATCAGGGAAAAATCTGACAGCAACATCTGTTAAACTTTCCACCTCCAAGCCGAGCTCAGGAGGCTTTCAAATGATAGTTATAATGTTAGCTGTAGGGCCCCTCAGTTTGGGAACCAACCTTACCTGCTTCTGCCTCTAGACCACAGACACAAAGGGGATATGATTCCTCCTGGGACGAAGGTCCAGCCAGCTTCATGGTTCACCACCTTCACTTTACACAGCAGTAGTAAGGCAGACATTGGATTTGACTTAGAACCAGAGGAGTGTTTAGTAACCTAACACTGTAGCACAAACAGTTGTTTCAATGCTAAACAGGCAGTTGCTATTTTGTTTCTGCTCCGATCTCATTTAGACAAGCTAATACACTCACAGCACTGTCTCTCTGTCTCACTTTCTGTTGTTTCCTCCCTCTTAAAGAGACCATACCGTTGTTTTAACATAGCATTACAGCATGACTCATTGATTAGTCATGCACATCTCAAGATATGATTTGATCAACTGTACTAAATTTGGTATAACACACTTTATAAGAAACAGCAAGACAATCTTCGGTAATTCAATGATGATTTTAATCAATCAAATTAATTAGTTTTAGTGACAATTTTTGAGAAGTCACCAGGTGTAGTTACTTTTGCTAAAATATTTGACAAAGATTCTCCACTTAAACAGCGTAATCAGTCTTTTAAAAATCAGAGAGATTTACTGTCGTCACATTGATGTCTTACTATATATATTTTTTTTTTTTTTCATTTTCATCATCCCTAATCTTGAAACCCAATTTGTGGGTAAGGTATCTAGTTTAGGTTGCCATGGTGATGATCCCTGGCATGAAGTGAACCAGGTTTTTGATAATGGAAAAGCTGACGTTTTCTTGATAAACCACTAACCCTGGTTTGCAGTCTGAGCCCAGTTGTGTCTAACTGAACTGAATACCAGCTAAGTGTTAGTCACACACACAAATGTACAGTGGAAACAAACAGGACTAACTTATGCTGACAGGTCCCAGCTACAGGCAGTTTCCTGTACAGCCACTCAGTTAGTCGGGGGTTCATTTTATTGGACAGTCAGTTACTACTGGAAAAATCTGACTAGACAAGTGAAGCTTGACCTTTCAGGAAACCCGGGTATGAATCAAAGCGCCTGTGGTTAAAGTCTGCTTAAGGATACACCAGTTTTTTTTCATTGAAATCTCTTGGTCTCTCTAAGTTGGGTAAATATATGTACTTTTTAGTGTTTATCGTTTTCATCTATTCATTTGACCACCCAGCGGGTGTTTTAGGTAAATTAAAAAGTTGATGATGTGTGTTATTCTGGATTTGTCAGTTCTGTGAATCACCTGCTGGATGAGCTGTCACATCAACATGTTGGACAAGTTAGGCCCACTCAGGTGCAGGTTTTATTTCATGACAATGGAGCTTATCAGTGTTGTTTCATTAGCCAGACATGTGTCATGTGCCAATCTTCTTGCAAGCTAAGCTAGCTATGATGAACTGTGTTACATATGTGTGCTTTTACCTGGTATGCCCAGATCAATACACATATCAGCATATTTAAAACAGTTTTTATGAAGCTGGGAAATGAAAATGTCTGGATGAAAGTTGTCAGTTAAAATATAACAAAAACAAATAAACAAAAAACACCTCAGCTACCATCAGGCAAGAGACAGACAACACGCAGCAACAATCACTCATACCAACACTCACTGCAAGCAGTCCCTTCAGGAATTTGCAATGACTGCAGCTACTAACACAAATTTAACCATTCCTTGTGAATTCTGCACATTCTTGCAATTTTCTCCAAACTTCAATGCACTTTTGACACATCTCAGCACTCCTCCGCGCTACCTGATATGCCATCAACTTTACTTATGTGTGTCTGATTATTAATATGCAGACATGTAGGGAAGAATTTTGTTGCTGTGTATGACACATCCCCAGTGTTTGGGGAGGTGTTTACTATAATTGGTTGAGTGGCCACTTCATATACCGAGCTTGCAGCTCCTCCGAGCAGCCGGCCCAAAGAGCATGTCCACGTCAAATTCCAGCCTGGGGCATTGTACTGCATGTCACCCTCTTTCTCTCTCAATGCCTAAAAAGAAGGACCTGAAATACTTTTCCAGTATTAACTATGAAAGTGTAGGTAAACTGTTTTATACCGTGTGTGCAATTGTAGCGGAAGACAAACAGAATTTCTCAAATGGCAAACATTTTCTACTGCACAACACCAAGCGAGAATGTCTCTTCTACGTCTGTGTATCTATTGGCACATGCCCGTAAGTCTGGACCTTTTAGTGGCATTTTTTAAGGCGTTGACCAATGCAAAGTCAGAAAGGTTCGTCCTTTCAAATCGTGAGAAACTCATGATACAAACAATTTGACAGTATACGGACACGTTCATGTATCTGATAGGGGGTTTTCCTTGAAAAAAAACAAAAAAACTTCTGAATGCCAGGAGGCTGGTCTTGGAATTTCAAATTTTCTTCAAAACATTTGCTAGGGATGAGGTTAAGGTTGAAGGACAGGTGGACAAAACCATGTAAAATATGGAATTTATGAAGGGATTTTAGTTTCTCCTTGTCCGGACTTGCTTCATTTAACCACAGCTCATAAACATGTTTAACCTTTCTTATTTATTTAATGTATGAAGCTGCTTTGAATCTTCTTGTATCATCATTGGAAGCACATTAAACTTCTGACTCAGTGAGGTAACTTGTGGAGGCTTATTAGTGTTTTGAAAATGGCATGGATGACACTGTTCCCCTGCTCCCCCACGTCCTGCCTGAGGACTCTGGACCACCTGCTGCCTCGTCGAACAAACTCAGTAACATCTAAAAGCACAGGGCCTGCAGCGATGATGAAGATCAAGACTAACACACGTGATAAATAAAAGATCAAGAAGTTGATATTTTTCCTCTACCTCATGAGATATTTGTTTGTTTTCTCTGTTCCTCTCTGTCATTCTTTCATCTTTATTTGGATTGAAGTTGGTCAGTTTGAGCTCAAATGAATTAAATTTGATCATCTCACGGATAAACTTTGTTATTTGTGTCTGTGGCTGGAAAGATTGCACCAGAGTCTAAAACGTCTTTTGTTTCTCTTTTAACAGGCTACATCTTGAGATGAGATTTTCACTTCGAATAATGAATTTAAGCTTTTCTCTCGTAAGTAAAGGTGAGATTCTGCTGATGAGACGAGCTCTTTGGCTGCAGACAAATCTTCAAACCATGAGAAGGACACATTAAGAATTTAAATGATGTACTTTTGTTTAATCTTTTTCTGGCTTTTCAAAAAGCAGCATAGACACATCTATTGTCTTTACAATTTAATTTTAATGTCTATACATAAAATAATTTAAAAAAAAGAACAAACAAAATACTGGTGAAGTTTGAAGCTGCAGCGGATGGAGGATTTGGGGGTGATGTCCCTTCTCCTCTTTCATATGCCCATCTCTTTATTAATTCCATAATAACACCCCTGTTTATCCACATGGTCCACAGACACATGAATATGTGCATGTAAGCCGGAGAAGTTCTGACACAGTTAATAAGGATCTAATAAACTTGCACACAGTTTAAAGCATACAGAAATGTATAATTCCAAGTGAGTTCTGCTGCAGTTAATTAGGATCATGGTTTTACACACGGAGCGATGCCCGTTATGAAAATGAAGCATGCTGGATAAGACACATGGGACTCATGTGAAAATGAGGAATATAACAATTCAGGATTAAAGTAGGAATTTACGTTTTATGTTTTCAAACATGTAAAAGCAGCCCAAGAATAATAGCAGTGAAGGTTGACAAGTGAAATACACAATATTTTTCTGTTATTATGCTGAATGATCTGAACACATTTTGCAGCCTTCATTCTTTGCTCATCCTGCTACAACTTTTTATCATCAGATGATGCCTTTTATCCTTCACATTGTTACGCATGGACCTCTCAGAAACAGGATAAGAGTTAACAGAACTCGTTTATCATAAAAACACAAAGGAATGATCTTACTCAGACAGGTAACTGGAGGTACTGGAGATACTGGAACTGTGGAGCCGGGAATGGGGAGAGAGCAAGTCCAGGAGGATGCGCAGGTTAAGGTCCGACGGGGAGTGAACGTGGTGCAGGAGTTTATTTGGCAGGATGGGTGAATGGGACACAGGTGTGAATGATGTGGAGATTGGAGATGGATTAGCGGGAGCAGGTGTGAATGAGTAGGAATCCAGGGTGTGGTGGTGTCTGGCTGGACCAGGTGAGGGCATGACACACAGCAGGATATTTAATCACACTAATGTAATACTTGTAGAACAACTGAACATAATACTGGATGTGCTATTTTTACAGTACTTGCTCATGCAAATTACAAATGAGTGAACCCAAATAAGTTACTAATCTTAATAACTACAATAGAAACTCATAACAACAGGTATCATGGTCCATTTTACATATATTGTACAGTATTTATTTCTCTGCTTTAGATTTTTACCAACTGGTAAATTAAGTTTAGGTAAAGGGGTAGTGCAACCAAAAATGTGTTTTTTGAGCTGTAAACAACACAGTATTACTTAATTGTGATGAAAACTATTTTTGATGTTGATAAAATTTGTATTTTTAAGTTTAATTTAAAAAAAGGATGTTGTGTGTAAAAAAAAAAAGCCCTTTAGAAGGTAAAACCAGGTTATGCTCTACCTCACAGCCCCTCCCTCCAGATGTAGATAGACTGGCCCTCGCCTTGCAGGCATAAAAAACCACGCCCACCAACGCATACGAAGGGATGTGAGCTGAGCTGCTGTCTGTCAATCAATTCTGCCTGTGTATCCACCCCACACCTCCACCCCAACCCTTGCAGTTGCAGGCATTTTTCAAATTTAGCAGTGGGTGGAGTTACGCAAAAAGTAGGGGGTGTACTTACACTTTAATTGTATCTTGTTTCACACTACTTCATTCATGTGTAATTCAAAAGACAAGAGCAAACTGGCACCCTTTCGTCATTCTTGCAAAAAAATAAAAAAATACAGAAATATTATATAATTTCTTTATCAATCAGCCATTGTACATATTCAAAATGCCCAAAGCACTGATACTCAGTTTCTGGTGTGTGAAGTGGTGTGTAAACCAAAACTATTCTAACGTAGTTTATCAGCCTAAAGGGCAACTGCAGCTCCAGCAATGTACATAATGAATGTCAGCATGCCACTGAAGCAGAGAGTTTTAAGTACAGTCATTTTAAAGGCAGGTTTGTTACAATACAAGATGGTATTTTGAGAAACTGACTTTTTACCTGCTTTTTTGTCATCCATACAACGTAATTTACAAAAAAAACACTCCATTCATGTGGAAATGTGAAACAACCAAAACACTACAAGAATCAGAATGTAACTGTGCAAAACGGACACGTGTTTGCTTTAATCTTTTCTAAAGAACTTGTATTGACGAACCAAATGTGAAACTTTCCCTCAGCTGCTCAACTGTACAGTTCTTCAACTTTCCTGACAGCTGAATTTAAAGGTCATACATAGACAAGAATGTTTTCTCTTTATTCTTCAGCAACTACCACTTAATTCATGAAGTTGTACCAACAGCCAGAGTCCTGATCAGATTTCACCCAAAGCAATTGTGGCAGCTGGTTGTGTGTTGAATAATAGTTAGTCGCTAACCATATCATTTGATGTGCAAATATTTTGCCAACGTCATTTAGCTGCAAGGAAAAATAATCCCATCAGTGAGGACAAATCAAAAGCCACAAGTGCCCAACTGGGAGCATTGTAACCTGTGCTGGTGACAAACCCTGACAACTAATTGTTGGTCTCACACTTTGCAGTGAATCATAATATTTTGCACACAGAGAAGGACTTACCTACATTACCTACTTACCTACCATCTAATGTCAAGTTAATAAGTATAAATGGCATTTTCTGTACGAACAGCCATCCTGACCTAACCTCTGTATGCAACAATCTGAGAGGTCCTGTCCCCATGATGAAGGTTTCATAAAAATTTCTGCCTCCTTATGAGCACTGATTCATCTGACGAGGGGAGGAGACAGGAGGGATGTGCTGTGTTTGATCAGTTGTATCAGAGCGATGGGCTGGACTCACACGGGGCAAAACAATGAAGCAGCACATAAAATGCAGGAGGGAAAAACTAAGACTGTTGGAGATTTTATTGTTGTTTTCTCCCATTCAGTAAATCAGAGTTTTTGCTTTTATCACTGGGTGTCTCTGTTGCACTGTGAAATAATTTCAACTAAACATTTCTACTTTAGTATAAAGGACAACTGAAGGTGGGTGGAAAGAGTTTCTCTTTCACTTTAATTTTTTTTTTTAGATTTTTTTTTTAACTTGGTGAAAGCAGGATGTTTCTCAAAAAGTTACTGCACATTTTAAACAGAGCAATATCAATGGATTAGAATAAACGTTTCAAGTAATAAAAATAGAGCAAAAATGTGGCAAAACTGACAGGAAACAGTAAAGATATGACACGCAATATACCATAGCAAATTCCGACAAAGAAGTTAATTCATTCAGGCAACACATATTAAATTTAAATATTTGCCGGGTAACCAGAAGCAGTCCTAAAGAGAGGAAAGATATCTGCACAGCTGATCTCAAAGTGGAGATATCCATTAATCATAATCTCATGTAAATGAGTGTTTACATCTATGATTCTGCAATGAACTGAAGTTTAAACAGTTTGTATCCTCACTATCAGACTTGTCTTTGATCAGCAGAGGTTTGAAACAACATCAGTAATTTAAGCCCAAAGTGAACCCAAAGGAAACTAAAAATGACAAAAACAAACAAACAAACAAACAAACAAACAAAAAGCATCCAGTGGAAAAGTGGTGGCAGTTACACCAGAACACCAGAACACATTTTTAGCAGGTCAGAGTGGATGATGAGATAAGCAGAACAATGAGTTTGTATCAATTGATATTTATATTAGTTTATACCAACAGCAAACATTGTTTAATATTATTTTTTTATTTAAGTCAAACGTGAAAAAGTTTAACTCTAACTCTAAGAGTCCATGTATTGAAGTTACTCAACTAAAAATAATATAATATTATCAAGTTTAATTTAAAAAGGAAATGTATTGTATATGTATAATCAACATCTTGAATTAAAATATGGTTGTGGGCTTTATTTGATTTTCAGGGAAGCAAAAGGCGAGAATGTGTTAGATGTAAAATCCAGGATTTGTCATTCTTAAAAATAAAATTAACCACAACCCTGGGGGCCTAAAAAATATAAATAATAATAATATAAATAAATAACTAAAAATGAAATAAATAAATAAAATTAGAGAACAATTGTCTACTTTCATCCCAAGATTCTCAGGGATGATCTTAAAACATGTTTACCAAAAGTTGGAAAGAAAACTTGCAGCTTAAATGGCTCTAGGACTGATGACATCTGTCACATCTGTCTTCTACTCCTAGGAATTATTTAGATAATTTTGTTTTTAGAAAAATTAACAATTTTTGATTTATCGTCTCATTTTCTTCTGTTTCAGCTCACTTAGCAAACGAGTACTTATTGTATTTCAACTTTCTATGGTTCTTAAATTATGTTGCATTTTATAAAAAATGTTGAGGACACAAAAAAATGATTGGAAAAGCCTTGGATTATGAACACCAGAGAGAGTATGATTACGCTTTAACACATTAAAAAAAAAAATCTTTAAACTGGACATAGAAACCCAAACTGGTCATTGTGGGATATAGGACATTGCAGTTCAAGGGCATCACAATGGGAACATTTTACCAGGAAAATCTATTTGTTCTGCTTTTTGTTCTTCCTTTTTATACAATATATTGAATGAGCTAAATATTGGAGTTGTTGCAGTTATCCAAGCAGAAGCATGTTTGTTTCTTACAAACCTGTGACCTTATCACATTTTGTGCCTGCTTAAGTGCAATTAGTTATTTTGAATCATTCTGCAATGAACCATTAACCATTTCCTTAAAGTTTTGATCACATCAGTTCAGGCATCAAATTTTTCCAATTAGCCTTTTAGCATTAGAACTACAGCAATTCTAAGCTAGACTTCTGCTTCTTTAGCATTGCAGGTTGCACACATTCAGCAGAAGGCCTTTTTTTTTATCACAAGCTCAATGGAAAATCTTTCTGAAACTTCTGAGTCCAATGTGATGATACCAGTGGTCACCAACTATGGTCCTTGAGGGCTAACAACCTACAGGATTTTGATATTCCCTGCTGCCACACACCTGATTTAAATAAAATGGTTTTCCAACTGTTTCTTTTGAAGTTCTACACAAGCCTTTTAATAAGCCCTTGATTTGAGTTAAATTTACTTACACTTTGTGCTCCTTAGTACCAACATGGCATGGTTTAAACACCACAGGCTACCAGAGTATTGTTGCTAACCATGTCCATCCATTTATGACCACAGCAGGATAATGCACCATGTCACAAAGCTCGAATCATCTCTAACAGCTTTCTTGAACATAACAATGAGTTCACTGGACTCCAAGGCCTCCACAGTGACCAGATCTCAATCCAATAGAGCAACTTTTGGATGTGGTGGAACGGGAGATTCTCATCATGGATGTGCAACCAACAAATCTGCAGGAACTACGTGAAGTTGTCATGACAATGTAGACTAAAATCTCTGAGGAGTGTTCCTAATACCTTAATGAATCTTTGTCCCCAAGAATTAAGGAAGTTCTGAATGCAACCTGGTGCTACTGCAGTAAGGTGGACCATTCAGTGTATCTTATTCATCTCAATCAATGTCTTAATGAGTTAGAATGTGAGTTAGGTTTGTTGCGTTGAGCCAGAGTATTCCTCAGATTAGATGGGGAACACAACTTTATTTTAATGTCTTTTTCTGTCTTTTAGCATTTTCCAAAATGTGGCTTATTTTGCCATTTCAGTCTAATTTTCTTAGAGTACAGTTGTGTTTAATTTAATTTGGACTCGTTTACCTTTCCATAATAAATCTTCAACTATCCCATTAGAGCTCTTTAAGGAAAAGATTTGAAATTGGCAGACTTGTAGGACTTCTGTCACATTATTATGAATAACTTCCTCCACAGTGTTAGTTTAATCCTTTTCCACTTTTCTAAATCAATGTCAATTTCCTTCTAATGCTGGGATAAATGAGATTTATAGCCATTTAGAGAGGGCACAACATCATGAGTCTGGGAAAAGGAAAAACGTTTTCCAATAAGGTCCAACGGAAAAATGTTTGCTGATGACAACAATCTATAATCTATAATATAATAAATATAATAAATTTCCTTGATCTTATTGATCCAAATTCTTTGGCTGAGCTTTTTGGCTCATTTATGAGAAAAAAAATAAATAAATAGCCTAAATAAAGATTTGCAGCACTGCAGCAATGATGCAGATAGCACAGCCAAACAAGGTTTGTGCACAGTCACAAAGCCTAGTTAAGAGTAGATTTTCTCAGAAAAAAACAAACAAACAAACCAAAGTAGGACCCCTTGAAATATCAAACTAGCCTTTCATAGTGTCTTAGTTATGGATAAGTGATGTATTCACAGAGAAATTGGATCTACTGGGGTGTGTTTGAAGTTTTACAGTCAAAGCGAGGCCTCGGTGATCCCCCCTCTCAAGATACAAAGGCACAGGCTTACTGTCGCCTCAGCTCTGTTCATGAGCCATTTTCTCAGAACCAAATGTTTTGTGACTCACAGACGCTTCCCCAAAAAGATACCAGGCATCTGAAGCAATTTGGGAAAGCCTCTGAATTTCTGAGTCTTGTTTCTGCTTTTGCTTCACTTCCTGTTTCCCTCAACCAATTCAGAGCTAGAACACCATAAATACAGAATTATAATTATAAATAGCTGGAATCCCTGTAATTATGGGATTATTATGACTAGCATTAGACTAAACACTGAACACACTTACAGAAAGGTTGTTGTAGCACTTGATTCATTAACTGACAATTTTGACTTCTTTTTTCATTTTTTTACATTTTCACCCACTTTTTCTCTCCTCCAGACTCAGTTTCTTTTAAAACTTATCCTCTATCTTATATTCATTTCCTGTGCCAACTATCTGCCTCCATCCATCCATCTGTCCTCCTCCTTCTTTCCTTTTCATTCCTTATCCATCTCTCACCTTCCTTTCCCTCTAATGAGCAAAGTGTGTGCTTCTGCTCCAGATATGTCATAAATCTCCCATGACACAATCAAACATTCATCACACACACAAACGCACACAGCAGGCTGCGCCTCAGCTCAGCTCCAAGGCCGAGGGTAGTCATATAGTCTGATCTCAGCTTAAAAAAAACCCCAAAAAACAAAACAAAACACAAGCACTTCTACTTTCCTGTCTACTTTTCATATGTGCAGGTCATGTTTTAAGTGTTTAAACTAATTATTTGCAATCATTTTAATTGTTGCGTTTCAGTCAAAGATTTCAAATAAACAAAGCTGTGGATCAGAGAAACTCGATGGACACAGCTAATTTAAAAAATGGATCTTCAATTTTGCAAACCACAGCAAAAAAATAAAATAAAATAAAGGTTCATATTTATAAGAGGGGATGGAAATCATGTTTTCTCTTGGGGATCTGAAACATGAAGCTCATAATCAGCTGTCAGGAAGGAAACGTACCAATGGCTCTGATGAACCCTGCTCACATTAGTTCTGCTCATTCAACATGTGGAAACATTGTTTTACTCATTTATTATTTTGATGCCATTGTGTAATGTTTAAACTACTGCTCCCTTCTGCAATGTAAAGTCATGTCCTCTTGCACATACAGGCTGAAAATGTAGTTGGTTGTTTGACATCATCGTTGTGGTGTGTTTGAGTGCTAGGTCTTTGCTCCCGGACACTGGCAATGTGAGGAGACATGACAGGTAAGTCTTTGCAGACACTGATTCTTCATGTTGGTTTAGTGTATAATGGCTCTTAACAACACTGAAACAAATGACTTGACTATGAGCAACACTCTTAATGCCTCGACTAAGATTCTAACCAATAGACAACTAATACTTTGTATGCTTTACAGAAAACACTCAAGCTTCTTACCTTTCACTGGGTTGGTGCAAAGAAACTAGACTGCACGGAGGTGTAGATTGTTTTACACCTTGCTGTATGACTTAAAGAAGGACTTCAGGAGTTCTTTTAAGTCAGGTAAGTGACTTGTTCTTTCATGTCACTGAGTATTGTTTATGTTTATTCTCTGTTATGTGAAGAATATGTGGACAGCTCAGAAAGACGGCACTGGGGCAGTGAGGGGTAGCATCCCAAGCTGCATCTTCCGAGAGGAAGAAACCCATAACAAGCTAC
>JBAMHW010000003.1:10541792-10557580 GCA_037177495.1 Rhadinocentrus ornatus | reverse complement strand
AGTGGAGAGCTTCCGAGGCTGTGGGTGTTGCAGAGTCAAGGTTACGGCAGAGGGCGCTGGTGGGCACAGTAGCACAAAAACAAACCTAAACAAAAGTAGCTCTTAGTGCATAAACCCACTGGACAACTCGGCATGCAGAGGATGAGGCATGAGGAGTGATCAGATATGAATGTGATTGTGCAAATACTACCACGCTCTACTCTATGGAGGCTAGATGCAGACTAGGGCGGCCCAGAGAGTGAGTATTTAAAAAGACAAGATATGGGGTGTCATGGAGTGTCCTGTCCAGTGCTAAATTGAGCACTGGTAATCCCAACGTTTCCTCACTGCAAACAATTAATGTTCACAATTTTTTATGTGACATATTTGCATTTAAACCTCAGTGTTTTTGCCCTCTGACTCCACCTCCTCCTCTTCACTTTGTGATAAAAACTTGATATGTGCAGACCGCTGTAGAACTTGTTTATTTGCTGCAACTGAAATCTACAATCACTGAGCAACACATCTGCATTGATTTCCGACTCTTCACATTATTTGGCCTTCACATTTGACACCCTGAACCGCTGCTAGTGCTGACAATCACACTTCTTGCAGCCCCCATATGATATCTGAATAAGCTCTGCAGCCCTGATATGTAATTACATCTCTGAACTATGCACAGATAGCTCTTACATTTCTTCTAATCACTGCTGGATCTGTGCCTGTGGGATGAGTTGTGGGCTCAGCTGAGAAGAAAGACTTTGAGATAAGAAAGGATTAGTCAGCGGCTCATAGTCTGAGCAGCAACACGCTACAGCTAGTTTCAGTTTGTTGTTCTTTACGGTCTTATGTAGGAAGTTTTGGTCTAAAGGCAACATTACTCTGCTTGTTAACACCTTGGCTGTCTGACTTTAATTGCCCTGCAACAGATAATGTACTGATGCCTCATTATGTCAACTACAACTGTATGCCACTGGCTGCATAACAGATTAGAAACAGTGTAAAGCTACCTTTAGTAATGCATGAGTGATTCTTGTATGAATTATGCACCTCTGGGGTAATAGTAAAAAGAAAAAAAAAGAAACTAAAAGACAGAAAGAAAGTAGACCAAACAGGCTAAACAGCTCTTGCACTTCTACTCTGTGTGATAGTTGGATAAAAAAGCTTGTCCTATGCGGTAGACTGGCAGTTTCCTTGCTGTCTGAAGTGGCAAAAACCTCCTAGACTCAGTGTTTCCTGTGTGATGTGAAGCTGTTGTACATCAGCAGAGGGCACTGATGACACAGAAAGTGCAGAAATGAGGAGAGGAATCAGCAATGGACATTAGAGAGGTGAAATAAAGACTGAAAAGGAAATGCAAAAGATTAAAGAAAAGGAGAGGAGATGAAAGCACACAGAATAAAAGATAAAAGCTGATGAGAAAGGAAATAATTCAGAAATAAGCCAACATGAGGAGAAGAGCAAGGAAAAAAATGGGAGTAGTTGGATGGGGAGTGGGCTGAGAAGAAAAGGAGGTTTGGAAGGAGAGAAAAGTAAGAATAAAGATGAGGAAGGTGGAAAAAATGTAATAAAATATCATATGATTTTAACACATCAGGATTTTCAAGTCCAAAATCCAGTGTTAACTTTTAGGCTATGTGCAATCAGGTGAGGGGAATCAGCCAAGAAAACGTAAAACTGAAGTCCTTATACTGTCCAATAACTCAGTCAACACAAGGAGAAGAGAGTAAACCATATAGTTACAAAAAACAACAACAACAATAACTTAGAAAAGGTTAATGATTGCATATCCAGGTCTTTAAATATCGATTTAAAATGATTAAAAAAAAAAGTTCATGAACTTGTAAGATGTTTTGTAGACTGTTCCAGTCTGAAGGAGCACAACACTGAAATACAATTTTTCCAGCTCTCTGTATGAACACGGGACCGTCAGTGTGTAGAAATCTTGAGACTTCTGATAGAGATATACACACAGGCAGGGATGGAGCAGACCTAGAAGCCTTTGTAAATGAGTCTGTACCAGGGAATACGCTGGCAGCTGCTGGATAATAAAGTGATGAGTCGGAGGTTTACAGTTTGTTATAAAATGAGGGGAAATGTGGTAAACTGACTGGGGCATGCATATATCAAAGATCTCCATAGTCCAAAGTAGGCAAAAATGTAGCAGCAACAAGTCTGTTCCTTGCTTTAATAGAGAAACACACTTTGTTTCTAAAGTATTAAGCAAGAGTGCTTGTGTAAGCATTTACCTCAGTTTGCATTGTATTAGAGAAACTGCAGGTAACAGGAAGTGTTGCTTGAATCTCTCAGAGGCTTGTTTGATGCCACAAATGCTGCAATTTGCTGTTCTTACAATTGACCCTTGTATGTAGTTTTTATACCTAAAAGTTAGGGCAGCAACAAGTGTTTTCCCCAGGGCTGCCATGTTTCTTTATTGACTTTGCAAATCTTTGTTCGTGTAATGTTACATCAGTGTAACATCTGGGGAAATGACCCAGATCACCACCTGGATTTAGGATTTGAAAAGGATTCTGGGAGATATGGATCATTTTTCCATTAAAACTGTAAAAACAATAAATAATAAATAAATATGTTCTCCTGTTTTGCTGTCCACCCACATGCAGCACGTAATAAAAACAAAAAAAAAAGAAAAAAAAAAAACTTTAAGGGTTTAAGCACCAAGGTCAGCTTTCAGTTGCATCTCATGATCTTTTTTCAGCAAACACAGTTTGTTCTTTCAGTCTTTCCTTGTCGAGGCAACAAGCAATCAGAGCCAAGGACAAATTCTAACCATCTCTTTTCTTCTTCGATTTGGTGTGAATTTGTATTTGTTCTGTCCTGTCTTTTGCTTGTATAAGCAAACATTTGATCTTCAGCTCCTCCAGTTCTCATGGTGAAATGACAGAAGAGCTGGACCCAAAACTGCATTTTGTTACAATGGGCGAGTGATTTATTTATTTATTTTTTGGGGAAAGACAAACACTTCATTTGCTGTGTCAAATCTCCACTGTCATATTGAAAGTAGATTCAAGCACACAAGTGCTTGTTTCTGTTTACTGATTGAGCCACACGGCTGGTAAATACAAATGTTAGAAATTGATTTAAAAAAAGAAATACACATTGTCTCCATTGTTTGCTTTTTCTGCATTCAGAAAGCCAAATTAAATGTACAATTATGCAAAAAAACAGCCAGAAGGAAAACTGCTTATTCTGTTGCTTCTGCAGCTCAGTGGTATCAAAGAAACTCTCCTACCTCAAGCAAACAAATAGAAATTGGCCTATAAATTATAAATGGTGATTATGCCAGCATATAAAGACACATTATTAAGCTGACTGCCTCTACACCATTTTAAGTCTATATAATGACTTACACATAATATGCAAGATTCACCATCCAAGCTCACAGCAAATAAATATTAAGTATGTAAAAAATACATATTCATGATGTAATCATAAAAATATAATGATCATGACAAATATAATGATCATGTTGGCTCATGTCTCTGTCAGTCTTCTATCAATCCTACCTTCTGAAATGGTTCCATACTGATGAAATTAATGAAAAAGTCTGCAGGGTGATGTGCTGGCTTCTTACCATAAACAACAGCAGCCTGCTCTCTAATATTTTGATTTTTAGTCATGAACTGCGTTGACTAGAAACTGTGGAACTGCAAAATATGTTTGAAAGAGACACACTGTAATAGGAATATAGAGTTGAATAATTACATAAAACCTAAAGGTTTAAACATTAAGATTTCCCTTTGGGTTAGCAGCTGATGTGCTTTATTTGTCAATCAAGCTTTGGTAAAAAATGAGGGTTGATTAAATGAAAAAAATCAAGAGGGATTTGGTCAGTAATAGATCAATGTAAAAAAAAAAAGTGTGAATGGAATGAATGGTGTACAAGCTGAGCCTTGAGCCTATTTTTAGACCTCTGTTCAAAAATTGCAACTTTATGGAATGAATATATCTCTATAACCACAAGGTCTGTCTGAATAGGTCATAGTAAAGAGAGATTAGTTAAGATGTATAATCATCAATGTATGTGATACTGATGAAGAATAAATTAAAATGGCACATAGCACAAGTAAAAAGTTTCAGGCTTGCCCAAAACACTTTCTAGATGAATATGTATATCCCTTTGGAATGATGCAGCTGTAGCTGTAAGCTATTATCTACTAAGAGTTTAATATGTAACCATTATCTCTACTAAGCCCAACTCTGATGAAGTAAAACAGAACAAATATAGAGATTTTTAATACAGTTAAGGCCAAGTTTTCAAATTTGGCCACCTGTTGTCACAACCCCCAATTGGGGGACCTTATGTTTTAAAGTAAAAGACTGCAGCTATGCTAATTAATATGAATTATTAAAACCAGTACTAGTAACCTAATGCCAACACAGTGATAATCAGTGTAATAAGTGGAACTATTTCTTCATGCCATGTATTTCTTTTTGCATTTTTCATGTTGTTGTACCATCACACTACTTGTCTATTCCCAATCCATTTGCAGCAGGATCTCCTTGATTGTTTGCTTTAAAGCAGAGGCCACTAACTAGCGGACCCCGGCCCGGATCCGGACCCAGAACCTGTCCCACATGGACCCGGAGTTAAAATATAAAATCTGACCGGGTGCTTTTATTTTAAATGACACAACTTTTACACTTTTTACGGTAGCAGTCAGGAAACATGAAACCAATTGCACGTGAGGTAAGCCACCCCACGTGGTGCACCTAGCTAATTAGTGTGTAAGGCTCCCAGCGCAGTGGTAAACTGCCCACTAGATGTAAACAAAGCAGGGATAAAGACAACTGCACCGGAGAAAGACAGCAAAGTTGCTAAATCTGCCTGTTATCAGCGACTTTGAGCTTGTTTTTCTGTTAAGTCTTGAAAATATCGTCAGTTGCGGGTTTTGGGCCTTGTTTTTTTCTGTGTAGTTGCTTATTTGGGCTGGACCTGCTCATGTTATGAAGCCTCCCTGATTCTGTCACAGCTGTCCACGATATCAGATTTTATGTTAGAAGAGTCCAGACTATAAGAGGGGTGATCTAGGTAACAGTTTCTGATAGCCATCAGAATGTGTACCTGCACTATAATGAAAGGTTTTCAAGACTTTCAAGACTTTACTCGTCTTCAAAGACGTACATGCAGAGAAATGCATCCCCCTGTGGTCACATATTCTGATGGGTCACAGACTTGTAACCAGACATTTAAACCTCGATCAGGTACCTGATCTGATGAGATCAATCCAGACTATCTATATAAGTAGATAAGGGACTTTTCATATAAGAATACTGATCAATAAATCAAGCTGATTACAACCACAAAGCATTAATAGTTTTGGTGACTAACACTGAAAAAAGATGCAAATCTTTATGGTAAAAAATCACAAGTTTATTATTAATAGGATGAATTCTTCAAGTATTATTGATAGATTTAAGCTTTTACTGTGTGGTAAAACCCTGCAAACTAATTAGTCATGTAGCAGAGACACTGGGCTACTTTGACCGAAGCAATGTCCACTGCATATAACATATAACTTTTTTTTTTTTCCAAATAAAAAAAATGACTGCATAACTCTCAGAGGACTGACCTAAAAACTACACACAGTACCCTATACACATTGTGTTGAGCTAATCCCAGCCGGGAAGCAGCAATGGGACACTTCACAGTGTATTTACTGCTGATCATTCTTTAAGTAAGAGAAAGCTCCAACAGGGCTCTGTGGTCACAGCCAGTTGCTTTAACTGTCCACTCGACATTCCTCCTCATCCCAGTTTGACTACTGTAATACCACTGTACCGACTAGATTGTTAAGTTGCAGTCAATCACTGCAGACCAATGTTCCTAATAAAGAAAATATTTTTTCTATTTTTTTTTTACATAGGTTTTCAAGATTATTTTATTTATTACCTCACTTAAGATGAGCAACAAATCGCAAGCTACAGGTCTTTCATAGAGTGACAGTTATGAGCGACTTGGAACGTCTCCTGCCTGCATGCAGTGAAACAATGCATTTGTGAGTGTGTTGTTGTAGAAAAATTACCAAGAGTCTGCTATGAGTCAAAAGTAAATGTGTTTATTACAAAAGAGAATTATTGAGTACAAATTATTTAGAGTTGAGAGCGGTCTACTGACCCCATGAGAAGTCAGCAGAGAACTCTGATCCACAAATCAAAGGCAAACAGTTTTATTCATCTGGTATTTGTCTAGTTCCCAAAACAAGGTCAGACTCAAACCTGTAAAGTCAGTGAAAAGAGACTAAAAGGCGCCACTGTCTTTGCAGTTCTCGGAAGAGAATCATAAAAAAACAAGCTGGTATTCTAAACAACTATTCTTATCCAGCAGGTGTGTGTCTTCGAGACGCTCCCAAATACAAGGTCTGAGAGGAAAGTGGTCATTCTGGACTCATACAGACATGCACTATAACCCAGCAGAAAAAAGTAACTTCAATGTCCTGTATTATACTGTACCAAACTGGATGAATCAACAGTAATAAATGAATAAAGAAAATGAATATAAATGAATATGCAGTATGAGTGATTATTTATATAAGTAAATATTATGAGTATATATGAGTGATGATTATGAAACACATAAAATTACTTTTACAGTGTTGCTATTGATTTACATGTACCAGTGGTTGTGTCAGTTTCAATCGAGAGGTGAATTAAAGGTTTGTTTTCTTTGCATTCAGTTTTGTTTTCCACAGCTAAAGATGGTCCACCTCCGGTAGAGGAGACCGGGACAATTGTAACACTTGCCATTGCTCCAACCAGGTACAAGTTGGTAATCAAATTCATTATGCACATGCTCAGCTTAGTCCTTAGTTTTTTCTTTTTGCCTAAATTATTTTTGTGCTTACATTGATTGATTTTAGTTGAACTCGTCAAACATATATCCTGTTGATTATGTGTCTGTTCAGCTGTCTTTCAAGCAAGTTATTTGCGGTAATGTTTAGTCTATAAAGAATCTACTGTTTCACCCTGACAGGTGGTTTTATGTGCTCTTCTTGGTCCAAGCCTGTTTGCACTCTTGACTATGACTTTTGCCAGGAGTTACACCTGCTTCAGTGTCTCCAGCTCTCCTGGAAGCCACAGGTGTTTTCCGCACCCTCAGTAAAATGTTAACAAGCCTTATGTTGTAGTGACTGATATTTCCTTAGTTTTTCATTCACAGTGAGAATAATATGGTGACTGAGAAGTGCAAGACACATTTTAGAAACAATATAAGTCTATTAAATATATTGTGTTTATTTTTAAATGTGTGTTTTGCACTGCTCAGCCACCTGTCAAACCTTGATGAAAACTCAGATTTTTTTTGTTGTTAATAGCGGACAATATAACTGTCAAAGTGTCATTGTACTCCTCAGTTGCAGTGTTGTTCCTCTCTAACTGTTTCTTAGCACAATCCTGGATGAATCATCGCTAACACTAGCATAGGCTTACATAGCCTTGTCGTTAGCAGTAAGTTGGTAACTGGCACTTGTATTACAAAGTCTGTTAGGTCCGGCTGTGGCTTGCCTTGTTATGTGGCATTGGTATATTTTTTTCTGATGCTCAAATTAAGTTGAATAAAGTTTTTTTTTTTAAGTATTCATTGGTGTAAGTAGCAGGCAGACTTGCAAGTATCCTCTCAGCAAGCCGCCATAATTAGAAGTCCCTCATGCAGGTTAATTTCAATTCCTTTATGTTAGCAGTCTGTGGTGCTTTCGCATCAGACATGGATTCACGGCAGCCATAGCAGACAGCTCTCATAAATATAAACTAGGAAAAATTGAGCTTTTACCCCAGTTATTTTGGTAGAATAACTTACTCTTCAACCATATCTGCTTTAATGATCAGGTATAAACTGGCCTTCATATTTATCCAAATGCGTAGATGTCATGTACAACACCTTGGTATGTGAATATGTGTCACATGTCATAAAACTATGAATAATATACAATGTGGGTTTCACACTGAAAAAACTCCATCAATAATATATGTTTTAAGCTGCTCAGTGTGTGTTAGCCATCATACTATGCATAGTGTAATAAGCCTCAGCAGAAGGCTCCTGATGTTGGAGTCTCACAGAACAGAAGCACAGTCACAGTGAAAAGCCTCAGCAGCAGACTTAAGGTGCTCTGTCCTCACAGTTTAAGAAAACTAAGCTCTGCTGACATTGTGTGGGCTTTAAACTCTAATTTTAAAAACACAAAAGCACATCCAGGCACTAAATAACTGCTAGAAACCCCCAATCCCCCAGGCCTCCACTTTGTCTCAATGGGAAAAATGAAGCACTACTGTTATTATTCTCCTTCTCTACTTGCTTTAATCTCGTCTTGCAGGAAGGAACACTTACCCATTTCACATGCCAAATTAAAGGTGTTGTACCTTCAAATTAAAGGTGTTGTTGTTTAACCCTTTTAGTACCATAGTATGAATGAAATAGCTACTAGTTTCTGTGACCTTCTTGACTCATCAATGTTTGCTGGTTGTTGATTTTTCCAAAATGTTACATGTTGTCTGGTATTCACCCCCTTTGATGTTTTACCTTTTTATTGCTTTTTTTAAGTCAATCATGAGCAAATAAATTTGGCTTTTGTGACCAAAGAAAATGTTTTAAAAAAATACGCTTAATTTCAAATTGAGAAATCACTTTTACAAGTAATGACAATCAAATAAATACTCATTACAACACAGAGTCTGTGTGGATAGGTCTCAATAAGGCTTAGAAAGCTGTACACTGCAATTTTACTCCATTATTCCTTGCAAAACTGTATAAGCTCTGTCAGGGCATTGGATGAGAACAGCCTTCTCCAAGTCCAGCGACAAATTCTCTATTGGATTGAGATCTGGGCTTTGACTTAGCCACTCCAGAACATCCACCTTGTTGTGTTCAAACCAATTCTGTGTAGCTTTAACTGTATTCTTTGGGTCATTGTCTTGCTGGAAAAAAAAAAATAAATAAAAAATATTCTCCCAAACCTTAGTTCCCCCAGATTATCTGCAAGGATTTCCCTATATTTCTCGGCATTCATTTTACGATCTACTTTTCCAAGCCTTCAGGGCCTGCTGCTGAGATGCAGTTCCACAGCATGATGCTGCCACCACCATGCTTCAAAGTGGGGATGTTGTGTTTGTGCTGATGTGCTGTGTTTGTTGTCTGCCAGACAAAGCACCTTGTCTAATGGCCAAAAAGCTACATTTTTGTCTCATCAGACCAAAGAACCTTCTTCCACTAGACCATGGATTCACCAACATGCCTTTTGGCAAACTTTAGTTGAGACTTAATATGAGTTATCTTCAACAGTGGCTTTCTCATTGCCACTGTCCCATAAAGCTTTGACTGGTAAAGAACCCAGGCAACAGTTGTTGTATGCATGGTCTCTCCTATCTCAGCTGCTAAAGCTTGTAACTCGTTCAGAGTAGTCATAGCTGTCCTGGTGGCCTCTCACGATAGTCATCTTCTTGCACACTCAGTTGCCACTCAATTTGTGAGGACGGCCTGGTCTTGGCAAATTTATACATGCCATATTCTTTCCATATCTAGATGATGACTTTAAGTGAGGGTTAAGGGTATGTTCAGTACATTAGATGTTTTTTTGGATCCATCCCCTGACTTATACTTTTCAATGACTTTTTTCTCTATTTGCTTGGAGTGCTCTTTTCTTTTCATGTTTCAATGGTAGCCAGGAAATCTGACAAACCAGTGGATGAACCTTTCAAACACAGGTCTCTTTATACCACAATCATTTGAGACAAAGTAACTCCATTCGGGTTATCTCCATTCCACTAATTGTTAGGCTAATTGCATCAATTGACTGAATCATTAAATTCAGTCAGTGAATATTTATGCAATCACTAATTTTATGTTACATATTTTTAGTTAATTGTAATTACATTGTAGAAAGTAGTTTTCAATTTGACATAAATATGACTCATTTTTGGTCACAAAAGCTAAATTATGGCATGCATGATTGATTAACAAAAGCAATAAAATAGTAGAACTTCTAAACGGGTGAATACATTTTATAGGCACTGTGTAATACATACAGAAACACACACACACGCACATATATATATATATATACATATATATGCGTGTGTGTCTAGTCTGTGATAGATTGATAAAGTGACTGGATTGACTTTCACTACTTTTTTATTTTGATTATTTCAGGAAAAGCTGGGTCAGTCCCCCACAGAGTTTTCATTCACTGTAGATTAAGTCTGCAGGTGAATTTACAAAAACCTAAATATTATTCCCAATATTGCTCAGACTTCTTAAGAGAGGCAAACTCACCACAGCTAAAGCTGTTGGCATGGAGTGAAGGGAAAAGAAAAACAAAAATATATTTATATTGTCAAATGATGTTCAAGAAGCTCAGAAAATCTCATGCAGTTGGTGCTGCAGGGCTGTAAGACATGAAAAAAAAGCTTCATGTGAGCACAACAGCAGCTATCAGGCCAAGTTAGGACCCTCAGGTGGATAGTGAAGAAATTTACCCCCTCCATATTTTTTCCTCCTGACTGTAATATCACAGGTTATGAAGATTTCAGCAGTGTTGAGCTGGTCTCAGATGATTTAATTTAAGTAAAATGGAGGATGATATATGATAGCTGTGAGACGAGGCTGGGAAAACATTATGTGATTATGTGTGTCAGGCCCTTAACTAATAACTTGCATACATATTGTTTCAAGAGTATTGTGAAGACCTTTAAACAGATGTTTTACTAATGTGACCACAACACTGTGTTTTATGTATTTTACTGATTGCAGTGAAGCTGAGCTCCTGTAGAAGTAGCTTAGAAAAACAGATGAAAACTTCTTGTAAGTCATCCAGATGTATTTTCACCCATGCATTTAATCAAAGTCACCAGCCATTTAAATTGATTTAATAAATTCTTAGGTTTTCAAGCCTTCATATAAAATACTCTTAATGGCCAATTCATGAGGTCTGCTTTGGTAGTACTGCAATGGATGCCCTTTTGCCTTGAAAACTGCCTTAATTATTGGCCACTGTGAAGGCCATGGGAGTACAGTGAACTATGTCCAAGAAACCATTTGGAGTTGATTTGGGCCATGGTACATTAATCTGCTGAATGAAGCCATCAGAAGACTTTACACTGTGGTCTTAAAGGGTGGACATGGTCAGTAATACTCGGGTGGGCTGTGGTGTTAAAAACACGCTCAGTTGGAATTAAGGGGACCAAAGTATATCAAGAAAATATCCTCCATAACTTCACACCAACTTGCTGATACAAGGCAGAATAGATCCATGTTTTCATGCTGTTTTCACCAAATTCTGGCTATCATCTGAATGTTTACAGCTAAAATGGAGACTCATCAGATCAGGCAATGTTTTACCATCTTCTGTCGTCCATTTTTGGTGAGTCTGTGTGAATTTTAGTTGCAGTTTCCTGTTATTAGCTGACAAAAGTGACACCTGGTGTGATCTTCTGCTGCTGCAGCCCACTTGCTTCAATGTGTTGTGCATTCAGAAATGGTGTCCTGTATACCTTGGTTTGAACCTGTGGTTATTTGAGTTCATGTTCCCATTTATAATCTCCAACCAGTCTGCCCATTCTCCTCTGACCTCTGACATCAAGAAAGCATTTTGGTCCAGACAACTGCTGGTCAGTGAAATTTTTCTCTTTCGAAGACCATTCTCTGCAAACCATAGAGATTGTGTGTCTGAAAAGTTCAGTAGATCAAATTAAAGGTTGTGGTTTTCAAATGTCCAATAATGACATATCAGAAAAAAGTCTCAAAGACCTTAAACGAGATTAAAGAAATTTTAGTGTCATAATATGATTAAAAACCAAAGAAACCAAAGAGTTTCAGTATGCTTTACCGAGTGTAAAATGAGCTTTTCTTTACTCTTGTAAACCACATTAACAAAGTTCTGGTGGGGATGGTGAATCCCCCAGCGGCTTCAAGTAGTGACAGAAACACGTAATCTAAAAAGTCCAAAGGACGGAATTAAGTTGAGTTGTGACAAATGAAACTAGTCTGAAACAGGGAGGCCAGAGACATCAAACCCACAAATATAATCCAAGACCTGCTTCTGACATAAAACTGCTAAAAGAAATCTGAGAAGAGTTTACAGCCGCTCTGAAAACTGCAGACATTGTAATAGCCAGCCTTGGAGCGTTACTGAAAACAGTTCCATTTATCTTACAAGACTTACGTATCACCACTAATTTTAAATTGTGAATATTTTTCTTTATCAAATTTAAGTGTAAAAGCAGAAAGCAGTGTCACATTTCCACTTGCCAAGAAAAGATAAATATGTATACTTGATGAAAAGTGGATCAAATCAGTGACAATTTTAACATCAGTCTGTTTTTTTCCCTCTTTAACACAAGCAGTGAACACTACAATCCCAGAAGAGTGCAAATTTCTGCAAAGTCATAGAGATGAGTTGCAGCTTAGATGAAATCCTCTTGAATCCAGCAGCAAGCTGACAGAAAACATGCTGCCAGAGCTGCGTTATTACACTCATAACTAATCCAACTGAACATCGGTACAAGAAATTCTCTGGGCTCTCCTTCAGAGATCCTGTGCAACTCAAGGGAGAAACATAAAGCTGTTACATTGACATGGTTAGGGGTTTGATTCCCGTTAGAGCCAGCAGGGGTAAACAAAAACAGTGCCTATGGCAAGCTATTTTAACATTTAATAGCCAGACTGGATTTGTGTTGCAGATATCTGTCATTCAATTCTTCCTATTCAAAACTAACATTTCAGATATCCACAATTAAATTTTTACTAGGACAAATGATGTCACTTTCCTAATTCAAGTCTATGTGGCATGTCATTACAGAAAACCATTAAAAATTGCAGATATACACAATTCATATTGCAAATATTTATATCTGAATTATGCATAGTCGTAATTCCAATTAAAGACATCCATAATATAATTTTGACTAGCCATAATTCCAATTCAAGATATATCTAAATGCCCTTAATTCAACATATCTACATTTGTTTTTCAAGACATCTTGAAATGAGTTTTACCTAGCCAGAATAACTTTGTAGAAATCTTGAATTGGAATTACGGATATGCATAAATCAGATGTAGAGATCTATAATTTGGTTGTAGATCTCTTAAAAGGGATTTTAATTAGAGATATCTCGTATTGCAGTATTACAATCTGCCTAGTCAGAATGTAATTGAAATATCTTGTATTGCAATTTTGACTAGGCAAAATGACGTTGCAGATCTGTTACGAAGTGGGAGTGGTGGGGGTGGCCACGGCTTGCTGTGTTGGTTGGTTACTCGTTGTAAACAACTGCGCATAGTCTTTGCCTGCGTTATAATCTTTGATAAAATGGGAGTCTCATGTTGTGTGAAAGACTGCCATACTAAGTCACACGACCTTAATGGTGGAAAAGTAGGCCACAACATTAGATTTTTTCAGTTTCCCACTTGCAAAAGAAGCTATGAACAGCAGATTGAGAATGTAACATCGGATGTCCTGGGTCGCAGCAGTGAGACGAAGGACATCACTTTCAACACCATATATTCCTTCGTATGTCTTTGCTCTCAGCATTTTCATAAAGGCAAATAGGAGAGTGTTTTGTTGTTCCTGTTGTTTCTGATTGTTTAAGTAATGTAAATGATTCTGCTATTTTTTGCTTCTAAAGTCGCTATATTCACATTGGCTAACTTCACTTATAAACTACAGGCAAAGGGGGAGGGAAATAGAAATGGGTTAATCTGTTTGTGTTTGATCATTGTTTATTTTGTTAATCATCTTATATCAAAACGTCACAGAGTGAATTATTTTAAAGATACAGGTAACTACCAAGAGTGCTCTGTGAGATCTGATGGGATGGTTGACTGGTTGGATTAAGTGGTTAAGGTTGTGAAATGTAATGGAATCATCCAATGTTAACTAGTTTTTTAATAACACCAAATATGTGATTGCAGGTCAGCCAGCTTATGAAATGATGGGGGCTGAACCAGACTGTGCACCATCACTGCATCTGGGACACACAGCTACACCCACAAACGCTGCATGCTGTGCAAGACCAAGTAGACGGATCAGCTTAGGAAAGAGACACTGCAAGCAGCAGAGATGGGGTCCACCAGGATGCAGAAACTGGAGAGTTACAGACTGAGGAGACATCTGATGCTGGAGAGGAAAGTGATCAGCTACATACCAGAGAGGGGACACATGAGGCTGGAGAAGATGGTCATCAGCTGATCACAGAGGATGAGTGACATGATGACGATGATGTATGTTTACAGGTAGACGGTTGGAAGTTTTCATACTATTTGTGCAGCAAAAATGTGCAAGCTTTTTTGTTTTTGTACATGGCTTAAACATGAATAATAAAGTGTGTCAATGGCATTTTTGAAGTCTTTTTGACTCTTCGTTGTCTCTCCTAAGCACATACATAACCAGTCAGTTTTGATAATTAAAATTGCATTACATTAAATTTTATTTACATTAAAAAATCTTGTGGAGATAAACACTGAACAGAATACATGATTGTGAACCGGATGAGAAGCTTGACAGTTTTACTTTTTCATTTAAGCAGTTGTTATTGAAATTCTCAGTCAGGATAAACAGTAGCAGCACAACGGTAAACAGATAAAATTAAATTAACTAAACCTCCAGAATATTCACTGCCACATAGTATAATAACACTGAAGTTGTGGCATAATATTTTCAAGTAATGTAGTGAGAGAATTTCTACTTCTCACTCGGCACCACTAAGATATCATCACTTACAGAGGAACCGGTTAAGAGCCTGGGAAAAGTGTTCAAATGCAGCCTGAGAGATGCAGCCTCCACACAAGCAACCAACTAAGAGCTGGAGACCTGGCTAGCTGTGGTGGACCAGTCTGGCCTCCCTGGCAAGTTCAAAGCCTGGATTTACCAGCACCCTTTGGCCTCTCTTGGTCCACAAAGTCCCCATTTCAACAGTGGAAGGCTTCAAGATGAGGGTCAGCAGGCTTCTCTGCAGGTGGCTGGAGTTGCCACAAAGCCTGAGCAGTATCGCCCTGTACGGGCAGACGACCGTGCTGAAGCTCCCTATCAGCAGCCTGAGCAAGGAGTTAATGGTCACTCTGTCGAGGGGGCTGCTTCAATACTAGGAGTTCAGTGACCCAAAGGTCGCCCAGGGTGGGATTGAGGTTAGGATGGGACGTAAGTGGAGAGCTTCCGAGGCTGTGGGTGTTGCAGAGTCAAGGCTATGCTATGGCAGAGGGTGCTGGTGGGCACAGTAGCACAGCGAAGAGCTGGTTTGGGTAGCGATAGAACACCTTGCTATAGTAGGTGCGAGCTGGAGTAGAGGAGAAGCGGGTCAGCCAGATGGTGGTAATGAGGCAGCAAGGAGCCTGGACAAGATGGGAGCAAGCTGTGGAGAGCAAGGTCACATGGACCAAGCTATGGAAAGCTGAACCCCATTGCATAAAATTCTTGATCCAGGCAGTTTACAATGTGCTGCCTAGTCCATCTAACCTCTTTACCTGGGGGAGGGTGGAGATGCCAGGTTGCCCCCTTTGCCAGAAATGAGGAACCCTGGAGCACATCCTCAGCTGCTGTCCGAGAGCCCTGGGTGAAGGGTGCTACTGCTGGAGACATGACAAAGTCCTGAAGGCCGTAGCTGATGCTCTCTGCTAACTTTATTCAATATAAGACATACATGACTAGTCTAAAAAAAAACCTGGGGTAAGAGCTACAACAAATAAAAACTTTGTTATGACAGTGAAACTGATTTGTGCCTCACGGATGAGAAGGTCTTGTGAGGGGCTGCATGATGAGCCCTCCAATACACTCTTTTCTACTCTTTATTATATATATTTTAC
>JBAMHW010000003.1:10513987-10530565 GCA_037177495.1 Rhadinocentrus ornatus | reverse complement strand
ATACAACTTTTAGCTGTGGGAAAAGAAGAATGGGAAAAAAAAAATTAAAATAGAATGTGTGTATATATATATATATATATATATATATATATATACATACACATTGGTATGGTTCCTGAAGATGACTAAAGACATCATAATCTTCACGCCACACACCGATAGCTTTAAATCAAATAATCAAATAGCCAAGTAATATGCAATCACACATCCCTATAACTGTGAAATCATCATGCATGAATGAGAAATGTGATGCATAACAAGAATCTTTTCAGGATCTATTCAGATTCATTGCACCAACATTCTTAACATGCACACCTCTTATCTAAAGTACCCAGAAAAACCTCTGCTCTATTGATTTCTGCACCTACTACTAGGTGAGGGAACCTGCACTTGGTAGTTTTTTTACACACGCTGTATCAGGCTTAAAGATGTATTTTACTCAGGAAAAGCTAGACAAACAGTACCTTTCCGTTTTTCAGCCATATTCTCTTAAAATTCATGATCAACATTTCCCACATCAGCATGTTGTTCAAGCACACACACACACACACACACACACACACACGCACACACCCACACACGCACACATACACACCTCATCCTATCAACAGTGGCCTCATTTAAAATGAAAGTCAGCAAACATGCACAGAGAGGGAGAGAAGGAGCATAAAAAAGAGTGTTTAGTGGTCCCAACAGCTTGCAGATATTTGGGGATCAATCCTACAAATACTCAACACACACATGATCGACTGGCCACTGGAGCAGAACAATGCATAACAGTCTGTTACATGCACACACACTTAAATAAAGAAAAACAGTGAGCACTCAGGCCCAAGTTGTGTCATGCATGAAACATCATACACAGCAGCTCCCTGCTGGCACATAGTTTGATTACTGTTCTGTACTCCTGTACACACACATACACACAAGCACACAATGAAAGTTTGAATCCTGAAACCTACAATGATCAGATTTAGAAATCTTTGCAGTTAACAACACATCTGAATGTTACAGTGCAGCATTGACAGCATGTTCTCGTCTTCATTTTTAATGATTAACTGTGCATGTACTGAATGTTAAATAAAGGCTGGATAATAACTAAAGTTTTAGCCTTCATCTTCATCATCCTTTCTCAAGTGAAAAAAGGTTCCCCCGATGCCCAGTCCCAGGCTGCCCCCTCAGAAACATAACCTTACTGCAGCACCACAGATTCAACCGGGTTGTCACATTTTAAAGTAGGTTAGACAACTGGATGATATAAAAGGTAATATGATCACAAACCATGAGCCACACTAAAACACCTGGGAGTAAATTCACTTAGCACAACAGTGTTATAACATCATGTTCAATTAAAGGTTAATTTTTTATTTATTCTCTTAATCAATTATACTACAGTATATAGCTCCTTGAATCCTCGAGCAATACATCCTTTTTCTCATACCAAGAGTTACTGCAGCATCACCCATCACATTCTGACTGCAACATCCAATACCATCCGCTGTCTCTTTAAGACTACATCTGATCTGACTGAACAAAACTTTTTTGAGGCACGACAAACTACTCACTACGTGGGAATTATGCTAATCTGTTTTGTGGTGATTCAGAGAAATGAGGAAAGTAAAACATGAAATACAAATAAGGCATTCATAAACAAATAAAGTTTTTAACACAATAAAGGTTAAAAATGTTATGTTTACATTATGGTTAATCCTTCAACTTCTTTATATATAAAACATTCAGTTTATTGCTTAAATTTCACCAGCATTATATAGATCACCCAATCAACACCTCCCTGGTCATTTTACTAATCAAGCCCTGCTCATTTAAAAGAGATGCTTCAGGGCTATTGAAACTAACACAGTGGACCCCAAGCAAGCACCACTATGACATGATGGAAGTGAGAACAGGATGCTATCTCACACATCATTATTTATCTTTTCCAAGTCGCACTAAAAGCACATTATCAAGAATAGCTTATGATTGTCTAGTTCTAATATTTACTTAGCAACCCACCTTTTGTTTAATCGATTGTTAAAGATTTTTTTTTCCTTTCTGTAAAGAAAAACTTTTAATAAGTAACAAAGTTCTGTTGTGTAGGACTAGTTGTTGTTACCCCATATTACACAGTCGAGGCACCACTGAGACGCTGTGTCTGGACCAGATTGATGGATAATGACTTGGTGGGATGGTCAGGTAAGTGATGACACTCTCTGGGTTATCAAGTGGGTAGTAAAAGGTAGACTAAAGAAAGAAAAAAAAAACATCCAAAAATAAGAGAAAAACAGAAAAAAGAGAAAAGAAAAAAACTGCTGCTTAAGGTGGGACTCAAACATAAGCATAACACTCTGGAGCCAGATGTCTACGCCCTCTTTTCCTTTAACTCCTCAGCAATTTGTGTTACTTGTTGATAAGAGAACACTTCAAAGTGATTCTTCCTTTGTTGGTTTACTCTTGGCACAGCCAGTGACTCATTTACTGCAGCAGAGGGATATCTGACAATATGCAGCTGTTTGCCTTGGAAATGAGGCAAAAGCCTCTTGACCAAATGTCAGCATGTGATGAGCTGGGAAAGAGCATGTGTTGGAGGTTTAGTGGCTGAGACATTCTGCCAACAGTGATGGCAAACATAATGCACAGAGATAGAGGACAGTAAGATGTTTCAGAGTCAGGAAGACTTCTCAAAATTCTTTTGAAGCTGACATACAGGATATATGAGCAGCAACAGGAGACGATTGACATGCTTACTAATAAATAATCACTATCACTTACTTTCCTGCTTCAGCTCACTTAGCAGAATGAATTTAGACACATTCAACTCCTATTAAAACAAAACTGTGATATTGTTTAAAAAGTGAATAAAAACAGAACATAAAAGAAAATAAACAACTGATTAGATATTGAAAACTGACACATTGTATCATTTTATAGACCACAGCTCTAAAAAGTTGGTACAACCCCAGGCTGTCAGCGCTAACAAAACTAAACTACGTTCAGCTTTAAAAATCTATCAAGGATGATCTCACATGTTAGAACTTCCTACCCATTTCACTTATGGGGAGAGTTGCCACAATTAAAATTATGGTTCTACCTAAACTAAATTACCTCTTCTCTATGATACCCATTAGACCACCCCCTACATGGTTTAACCTGGTTTTTGATGGGTTGGTGTGGGAGGTAAGGAGGGTATTTGGGGGAGGATGGGATGGGATGTGATGGGAGGGAGGGGGTATTTGGGAGGTAATGCCCTGGTCCACGTGGTGCCTGACTTAAGCATCAGGGTGGGTGCTGGCCCGCATTGGGAGGCTTTCTGAGGGGACATAGTCCTCCTGGGCGGGGGGGGGTCTTGGGCTCCTGGGGCCCTGGGTCCTGTGCTCTATCCATCTCTGGGGTGCTGGCACCTGGCGAGGTTGGCAGCAGCCATCCCTAGCTTCTTGGGGCCTGTGCTTCATGGCTGCATGGTGGCTCTGGCTGTGGCCTTCCTCTGTCACCTTCTGGGCGGCAGCGTGGTTATCTCGGTGGCGGGCAGGCTGGGATACGTGCTCTTGGGGGTGGCTGGTCTCCTGGGTCCCGGGACCCCCTGGGGTACCTCTGATCTTTGTGGTCGCCCAGTTGCATTTGCACAATCACTGATCAATATTTATTCCTGTTATTTACCAACCTGCATGCTGAAACAGGGATTGTGTCGTGTTATGGGTTTAATCACCAAACTGCAAGTGTGTTCATGTTTTATATTTGTTTAACTGATATTTGTGTTGTTGTATGTGATTTTTTTTTCTACAGCTTGTCTGTCTTTTTTACAGGTGCTTCTGATGATTGTAAGATTTGTTCCCTTACAGGTGTAGCAGCTGGTTGTCTGTTCTATTTTCTGTTAAGATTGAACAGCTGATGTTGCTGCCTTATATCAGGTGTATCCTTGTCTTTTTTTCTTTTCTTTTTTCTCTCGTCTCTTAATTCTTTTCCTCTTTCATTTTCTTTCCTTCATTTACTTCATCCTTTCTAGACATGATTCTGTACTGAAGATCACTGCACATCCAGAAATCACTGTCTGTGAACACAGTTAACCATGAAATCCACAAATACAGGTTTAAGCGCAAATCATGCAAAGAAGAAGCCATACATTAAATGATCTACAGTGCCATATTCTCTGGCCCAAAGATCATTTAAGGAGGTCTGAAGCAAAGTGAAAAACTGTTCTGTGGTAAGATGAGTGAAAATTTAAATTTTTGGAAAGCAAAGACAGAGGGACCATCCAGCTTGTTGTCAGCAATTCAAAGGCCTGCATCTCTGATGAAATGTGGTTTCATCAGTGCCTATGGTGTGTGTGGCTTGCATATCTGTGAAGCCTCCATCAATGCTGAAAAGTACACATAGGTTTTAGGACAACATCTGCTCATGTCCAGACAACATCTCTTTCAGGGAAGCCTTGCAGATTTCAGCAAGACAATTTTAAGACTAATATTTCAACCAGAACAACAGTATGGCTAGGAGAAGACTGAGTGGTGAACTGACCTGCCTGCAGTCCAGACATTTCACTAATAGCGAATATATGGTGCATCATAAAAAGAAAAATCTTGAAACAAAGGTCCAGGACCATTGAGCAGCTAGCATCCTGCATTAGACCAGAATGGGACCATGTTCCTCTTCTAAAACTCCAGCAATTGGCCTCACTTCCAAGACGTTTACAGACAGCAATTAAGAGGATGCTTCACAATGGTAAACACCACCTTGTTCTAACTGTTTTGAGATGTGTTCTTGCCATCAAATAAAAGAAAAAAATCCTATTATTTTCCATGAAATGGTCAAATGTTTCAGTTTCGACATATGATTTGTTGTTTATGTTTCACTAAGAATACAGTCTGAATTTACAAGAATTGTTAATTATTGAATTCAGTTTTTTATTTACAGTTTAAACAGCATCCCGACTTTTTAAAAATCAGTATTGTAAAACACTGCTCATGAACTTTATATCCAACAGCAATAAAAGCTCATCAAACTGCTCTCTAATTTAGGAACTTATTTATCCATAAGGCAGATTGTGACTCTTTGTGACTCTCCAGTTCACGAACACAAACAGCAGCTGATTTATTTTACCCCTTTAAAATTATGCCCTTACTTTCCTTTTGATTCACTCGCTCTTTAGACTCTGCAAGGTTAGATAACACTCAGTAGATTTATGTGACTTTAGAAAGGATGCTGTCATTGTGTGAATCTGACTAAAACTAGACTTAAACCAAGTTGGTGTGGCTGACATCAAACTACACTGTCACTGGTTCACTTTAAATGAGCCCTGGTCCGCTTCCACAGAGATCACGGTTGAATTTTTTTCTGCCAACAGAAAAGACAAAATACAATAGTTAAATTGGATAGAAAAACTAAATTTACTCAACTCGCATGGAAGGCAAACACATTTTGAATTTCAGATTTGAATTGCTCAATGGTGGGGGCCAATTTGATGTGCGGCAGTTTAAGGAGCAGCCACTGCAAAGGTTTGATCAGCTTTTGGTTACTGCCTGGTGCTGGGCACATGTACAAGAAACTGGTTCAAAATTCGGTCCAGTTTATAAATATGTATTCCCTGAGAGAGATTGTAAGACAAATAAGTAAGTAAGTAGAACTGGTTTGGTTTTAAACAACTCATGTATGACATGACGGTGCAGGGAAACTGATGTTAGAAAATCAGCAATCCAGTTGCAACACAGTTTAAACAATGACCTGTATTTGAGAACAAGCTCTGTAGTCCAGTGTTTGTCAATCCAGATCCTCAGGACCCACTGGCCTGCATGTTTTAGATGTGTTCCTATACCAACACTCCTGATTCAGGTTAATGAACATCCTCATTAAGTTCTTTGAAAGCCTGTCAATAAGCTATTAATTTCATGCAGGTGTGTTTACCTGGAACAGAGTCCTACAACTTGCAGGGCTGTGGGTCCTGAGGAGTGGGGGTGAGAAACACTCCTGTCAACATTTCCAAAAACTAACCAGAATTTATACAAACAGAGTTCTACAATTTTGTATAGGATATATAAACATCAGCTAACTCCATTGAAACACCCGATGATGTTAATAAATGTAACTGCAGCTGCAAACTGACTGTGAATGCAGCTCTATACAACACATCAGGGAGTGTTCACAGACATAACTTGTGATATAAAACATTTAACAGCAAGAAAATGAGAAGAATACTGATCTCATATCGTTCTGCTGTTTCCACTAAACGTCAGTTTCAGTCTTAATGTTTAGCTGGTCTGATGTTCTTCATAATCCCACCCCTACCTCTGATGTAAGCAGTTCTTGTCTCTGGCCCAATGAAAAGTTGTTTCCAGCAAAGCAGCAGATTTTCACTCCTGGAGGCAAAGCTTTGGAGCTTAAAAACAGAAAGTCCGAGCTCTGAACAAGTATTAGAACTGGTTTGGTGGAAAAAGCCTCATGAAAAATTACTATATGAATGGATGATGACGCCCTGCTGAGCTTACCAGCAGGCACAGCATCAACCTACTGGAGCATTCTGTCAGAGAAATTGATTACACTGATGACTGGATGACACAATAACAACAAAATCAGCTGCACCTTTCCCAGTTTAATAAAAAAAGAAGCACTAGAGATGAAGTATGAAGTATGAATGCATGATGTTTTTCTTATGAAGCCTCTGTGTTTTAAACCCAACTTGGATTTGTTCTTATAATCTTGCATTTCATGTTTTAAGATCTTATATTTTAGGCTGCCTCTTACTTAGGTCTTACTCAAAAAATAATTTGCTATTTAAGATGGAAAAAAGAATAAATAACCTGAAAATCCATATAAATAATTTACTGTTTCTGGCAAAGTTGTGAGAAATTGTAGTCACAACAAATCAAACCCACAATAAAATGCTCCCAATCAATTCAAGCACATCTCTTTATCTGGAAATCATTACATCTGATCACATTTTTCCCAAGAAAAATCAAAAAGAAGCAACCTGTTGAGGAGCCAAAACAATGTGAAGTAAAACAACACGTTTCTGCTATTTAATCACAACGAGAAAACTGACTTCCTAATGCCTACGCTTATTCAGCGTTTGTGTGACCCCCAGGATAAATAGACCAACAGAGTAAATTGATTAAAAAAGTGACGAAGGAGAAAATAACATCAGCAGGAGGGAAGCATTGTGCCTTTCTTATAGTTTAAAAGTATACACATGAGCCTTTCCAAATAGATCTGCATGCACACAAACATTTCCACCACCAAAGAATCAAACAATTGCCAAACAGTTACATACTTAAGCCAGATGTATTCACCCACATCCCTGGATATCAAGATACTGTGCAAAGTGTGCACATGCATGTGTTAAAGACATCTCACGTCCAAGCCATGAGAAAACAAGCATCTAAACAGCACACACATACACACACACACACACACACTGTACCCTTGTTTCGGCGTCTGATGACCCCTAACCGGCACTTAAGCGAAACGGAGAACATCCTCTCCTTTTTTTGTCTCTTTATCTTCTTCCTGCTTTTTCCTCTCCCTCCTCCTGCTCCTCCTCCTCCTCCTCTTCCTCCTCAGTCAGACATAGTGTGAGCCAAGCAAAGGATGGTAAGAGGCACAGAGTGAAAGTGAGCGGTATTGGAGCTCAGGCCGGTCACATGGCAAAGAGAGAAAAGAGAAAAAGAGAGAGCTTCGGAGAAGAGAATATACATCCCCCTCCTCTCTACATCTTTCACCTCTTTCTGTTGTTCACTCTCTCTTTGTGAGAACAATATTAAAGTAAGATGCCTCCTTCCCATTACTGAATCCTATTATTGTTACTTCTTTTCCCCTTCTACCTAAAGAGAAATTTGTTGTTTTCATTGTATATTTGACCCCCCCCCCCAATTAATTTCTCTCTTTTTTTTTAAGTTAATAAATATCCTTCTGGGCAAATAAAAGAGGTTGTGTTCTATATGAAAATAGTAAGATTATGATTTAATGTAGTGGGCTTGTAGGAAAGTGCAGGTAAAATCTCACTTCTTGGTTGTTCAAGTTTTAGGTACAGGTCACTTGAGTGTTTAAATATACCTTAAATATTGTAAAATAGTTAAGTTTGATTTGGGATAAGATCATTTTACTGACTTGAACCTAATATTTTTGGTGCCTAGCAGCACGCAACCTTAAACACTAGGTTGTTTGTTAGAACCATTTTGGAATTTCCTCTGTGACAACGGACTGCAAATGGGCTGCCACTGGGATCAAGCATCGATCTATCAGGAGTAAACTTAAACCAATCAGTTAAACAAAACATGAAAGGGAAACCACAAGGTGTCATTGTTGAGTGCTGATACACCTGAAGCGTGTGTAGGTGTCAGAAGACACTGGTTGGTACGAATGGATTGTTTTATGAATGAAGAATAAAGTATAAAATATGTAGCAAAACCAAATCAAACTGCCCATTGAGGTCAGCCCCACAGGTAAGTCAACAATAACGTTACAGCAAATGTATGTCTATACATGTGAAAGTATGTGCTTAACCAATATGAATCATGTGATTTTAACATTTAGCTTAAGTTACACCTCTTCATCTCTTGACTGAATTGATTAACAGTCAGTTTATAATACATAAGTGTGGGTACATATTATTATTACACAAGCACATGTCAAGTGAGTGTCCACCATTAAAAACTCAAGACATATTTTAAAGGTGGAAGGGGCATATATGCAGATAATCAACGCTTACAAGGCTGACACAAAACATGTCAGACTACCAACACAGATGTGGTTTACCATCAAACAGAAAATATCAAATCTGGAAGTCATTTGGATTTTGTAATAGGGAAAACGCAGTCTGCAGAGTATAGATTGATTACAGCAGCAGAATGACAGAACTGAGCACCCGCCTGGTGAGACATAAAAATAATACTAATAGCAAAGGCACAAAAAGCAGGAATCAACAACAACCAAGATAATAAATTGCATAATGGTCTTGTGAGTCAGATGTCTGTACATCAACTCCATCCACTACTGCAGCAACCTTAAAATACAGGTTTACGTCTCTTTTTAAGTGGAAGACTTGCAATTGTCATTTCAGAAACAGGTCATATCTGAGTGTAAGGTTCCACGTGGAAGGTCTAAGGAACTTGATAACTTGTTGAAAATGAAACAGCTTGCAGTCTCCTATTTCATGCAAACTTTGAGCTTTGTATTTTAGGTTCTGAGCACCTCTCACTGTCTCTCTGATTTTGTCTCAACCCCTAAACTAATCTACCCAGTTACTCTTTTCCTCTCAGTTTAAATTTCCAAATTCTCCTCTGCAGGGCTCAAAGTCTTATGATTCACCACCAGCATTTGCTCACCATCTTTCCAACACTCCATAAAGGTCTCTCTATCTAACTGTCATGGTAACAGGGTTATGGGGGTGGAGGAGGGCTTTTTTTTTAAATGACAGAGATCAAAGCTGCAAGCGCCTGGGCTCAGCAGAAGAAGAGAAGAATAGATGGATGAAGTGGTGACGGAGCAGGACGGGGAGTTGAATTGGAGGCAGGAGGTAAGGGAGAAGCTTCAAGAGCCAAACAAATAGAACAGATAAAAAAAGTGGATGTAAGAGAAGAAAGAAGGTAGAGGTAAGAATAAGATTGTGATTATTAAGCAGAAAGTTTAGAAGTGAAAGGAAAATATGGACAACAGATGAGAGAAGACTAGAAAAAGGACAAGGCTGAGAATAAAAGAGGAGCAAAAACATTAAAAAGGGAAATGGCAAACGTAAACCCAAGAATGAAGCAATTTAGCTGTGGTGTCATGGCAAAGGAGACAGATTACAACCCACAGAGGAGATGAGGATGAAAAGGGGAAAAATATGACAGGAATGAGTTAGGTAGGAGGAGGAATGGGGAAGGAAGAAGGAAAGAAAGAAGTGGAATGTAACAAGACTGAGACTTTCCTTTTTCATACAAACCTGTAATTTTTTATATTTCTGTAAATTACTCGACAAATGGAGCCTCACAGCTTTAACACTGTCTTGGGGGAAGCCAAGGTAAAGAAAAGTTGAGTCTGAAGGAGTCAGCTTAGTTGTAGTCAGTCTTACACTGAGTGGAACCCACATAGAAACAGTCTATTTTAAGTGCCGTAGATATTTTTTCTAGCCTGGTTATTATATATTTAGATTTAACGCTTTCTGCAACATGAGAAACTCTGTGGCTTCCTGTGTACTAAGATCTTGCGGACTATTATGCATGTTGTAGAAAAACTGGCTCCAGTTCCATTAAAAGACCTGGAAATCTCTTTCATGATGCACTGATGGACTGAATTTATTTTTATGCTATTGAATCTTGCTATCTTGACGGTGATGGACCTGCTGTAGCTGACTGTGCTGAATACTTCTAAACATCACTTCTTTGACTATTTGGTGCTGTGACTTTGCTCCATGTGTGACGATAGTTCCCTCCATTTTCTCAACGACTTCACATTAGTCACTTGGATTTATAATCTTCTAGTCTGTCCTGGGTCTCCCCCACGGTACTGTCCCAGTTGTTGTTATTATCATGTGTAGAACAACCTTTTTTACTTCCGCCTGAGATCACCCTCTCCATTGTCACTCTGTTTTTAGAAGATCAGAGGCTGACCCATCTCAGAAAACCGCAAAGGGATCTAACCACCAAGCTTCCAATTGGCAGATGTGCCCGAAACTAGGACAGTTAAAACCGTTCTGTTATTTATTCAAGTAAACTGACACAATCTGACAGATGTCAGAAAATGAACCCAAATAAACCCATCTTTACTGTGCATGTATACATTACTGCAGCAATTGAGATGTGCATCATGTTGAAAGTATTGATAATTATTAGCTAGACCTGATCAAGTAAAGACCTGTGTTGTAAAATAAAATGGAAAAGCACCTAGAGGAAAGTTCACAAGACACTTTCAGATTACTGAAAAGAAGTGCATGTCTACCGGTCATCCATAACCCATAAAAACATAGTTACATGCAATCCATTCAAGTACTATATACCAAATGCCCTAACCCAACTGCCTGTATTTTTTTAATTTTTGTATAAAAAGAAAATATACTGTCTTCACAGAGCTCAGTGAAAACGTAAAGCTATAAAACAAACAATTCCTACAAGCATAATACAGATTTAACCAACAGAACAAACAGTTGACCTGTAGGAACATCCTACAGCAGCCTAGGGGAAATACAAGTGTTTTGCAAATACATTCATCATCAGCACAGCAACTGATCAATATTTATGATTCCCTCTCATTCCTCTGCACCCTCCTCCTCTCTATATCACACCAGCACACATACTGGGTTTTCCTGTGACATTAGCCCTCGAATGTGCACAAATAGGAATATACAGTTAAGAAGAAAGTAATTAAACCTGAACGAAGCTCAAAAAAAAGTGTTTGGCTGCCCTCGCATTTATTAGAAGAACAGATTGTCTGTTAGTTGTATGAACATCCTGAGAAACTTACAGGCAAAGAAAACACCCACACATCTGCCTACATGATACCAGCATACACTTAATATCATACAGAGGAAAACATAGAGAAAGAGAAGGAATGAAAGATTAAAAAGAGAAAACTAGGGGAGAGAACTGACAAACATAAAGCACAAACTTTTGTTCTTTTTAGTATGCTGTATTTATAGTTACTCTTTCTGTCGTTAACGTAACAAAAAGTGGTTCAGTTTATAAAAAGCCTCATTTGTGGGTGTGATATGCAGCAGAAACTAAACCGTGGCACACTGTTAAAGACAGATGTTTTCACTTCGACAGCAGTAACAAATGGTTTTAAACCTACTTTATTCATTTAAAATTTACATGCTGATAAAACTAACTTCAACTTTTAAGTGCAACATCACAACATCTAAGCAATAAAAGCAATGCCATGATTTATCTGTGATTCCTCAGTGCTTCGGTTTGCAGCTAGCTGACTGTGGTTGGTACAATTATGAAATTTAAATAGATCATTTCTCACATAAGAAATTGGAATTAGTTCTTTAACTATCATTTATGTTTTTATGTCATTATGACAGCCGAATCACAATGCAATAATACAAAAACAGCTAAGGGAGAACAGACTTTTACAGGCAAAGACAACCAGAACATTAAAACGAATCAGACCTCTGTTTCTGTGGAGGCTGAGTAAAAGTCACATTATTTTAAATAATTGAAAATATAATCCTTCGATTTGCTGTGGGAATTTGGGATTGCAGATTTAAGGATTTTATTTTTTTCCCTTAGTAACATATAGCTTATTTAAATATTTCCAACAGATGTAGCTACTACAGTATCTTCTGTTTCACTCAACTGCGTCCATATACCGTAGGTGAATAAAGTTTGTAGTCATCTTGCATAACTGCAATCATAGGATTATGTAATAGTCATGATCCTGCATGGAAAGATTAAACTTTATTGGTCAGATAATTGTCATGACAGATATGACAAACATTCAACAGCAAAACTTCTATTACACAACATGCAACAGCCACATTGCTTTCAGCAGAGCCACTACGTCGCAGTAAACATTTCATTGCACCTAAACCATGGAAACTGGGCCAACTAATCTATTATAAAAGATTTATTTAGGATTTTTTAATTTAAGAAGGCTGTCAATTTGACACTATGTTTCTCCGGGGCTTTTGTTATTGTAACAGGAGGAGATCCTGTGGAAGACCAAAGACACGCTGGAGTGGCTTTATTTCTTAGCAGATAGATGGACGGATGGATTTTTTCATAATTACAGCGAAGAGACAGATTAACGTAAAAGGTCTGTTGCCTTGAACTATATAAAAGCTAAAACATGGACAATTGACTGTGGTAAAATAAAACAAGAACAACAAACAAACAGAACAATAAAACATGGCTGCTTTTGGATGTTAAAAACATGGTAAAGCAAATGCAAATATCTCAACCCGATGATAATGCAGCACAATGTTTAACAGTGTACTCTGAAAAGATCTCAAATCCTTGCAAAAGCATGAACACTGTGAACAATGCAGATGAGCAGAGTGGGAACCAACAGTCCAATGCTTCTTTAATAAATCATCACAACAGCTCACAGTCCACATGGTATTACAAGAAGCCGATATGACTGCTCCCTTCAACACACAATAATTCAATTCAGTGTGAAAGCACAGATCTGTGCACCATTTAAAAGATTAACCATCAGCAGGGTTGTGAATTAACTCAACCAAATCAAAATTAAATAAATTTTGTTTAAGTAGATTTTGGGAGACGGCTTCCACTTACAGTTCAAGGATAATCTTGTGTTACATCAGGGTAAAACAGTTCTGCAACAGCGACTGAAAAAGTGTATGTAAACCAGAACAACCAACATTTTTTTATTAAGATAACACACATATTGATGATGGGTGTAACACCCTTTATGAGATTATGTAATGTTAAATCTTAGCTTGTCTGATTTACTCCCTCAGTCAAACACACACAAAAAAAAAAAGTTAAGAAAATCAGACATCTGCTGCTGTGAGCTGCTCGCACCAACACAGAGTAAAGTTATTGATTGATTTCAGCAAGGTGAGAAATGTCCTTGGCTCAGCAGCCAAATTCTTCCCATTTCTGAAAGTTATACTAAGAGGCATCCTGGCAGCAAACCAGCTGACAGTTGCTGTTAGTAACCTATAGGCACAGCTGGAAATGTGCAAAGGAGACATGAAAATGTGAGTATACAAAGGAAATTTAAGATTCTGGCAGATCTTTTAGCAGACCTCCAACTCAGATCAAAATTTACTTTTGTGCCAATCTCTAATAAGCACTACACATTTTTAGTGTTTCCAATGACGGAGCAAACAGTCTGTAGATCAGTACAGACAGATGCATCAACAGTCCACATTTCTTTGAATTACATCTAAATACATACTAATTACAAATACTGTTACTGACTGAAGGCATCTGGGGGGAGAATGAGTGGACCCAATTAGATACACACTGATTTTGTTATTTAGTTTGTAAGCTTTTTTATCCGAATTTTTTTTTAATCCAAAATCCAGTGCATGTGCATTTATTCAGCTCATCTTTGAAAAAAAGCCCACACATGCTCAGTGTTTTGACTAAATTTTTGTGGAGCTTCAGTTACAGAGAGAGAGAGGTAGAGGAAGTTGATATTTATGCTAACAGGACAGAACATAGAACGGAGGCTCTTTCTGCAGCAAAGACAAGATACATTTAGCCGTTAACATTTTGGGAATCACAGACACACTTCACTGCACTGTGAAAGTCAATAGGTTTTTGATGAGAACTGTTGAACATAAACTGATGACCACCTTGTGGCTCATCTCTCTCCACCTGAGAAGTCTTATGATGTCTTCCCCCTGTTTTAGGACAAATCATACAACATGATTATTCTTCATTTCACTACACTACAACAGAAAATGTTAAGAGACTATGCTGTTTATTGAATGGGAACTGAATATATATACAGCGGGGCAAAAAAGTATTTAGTCAGCCACCAATTGTGCAAGTTCTCCCACTTAAAAAGATGAGAGATGCCTGTAATTTTTATCATAGGTATACCTCAACTATAAAGGAGACAAAATGAGGAAAAACAAATCCAGAAAATCACATTGTCTAATTTTTAAAGAATTTATTTGCAAATTATGGTGGAAAAAAAGTAATTGGTCACCTACTAACAAGCAAGATTTCTGGCTCTCACAGACCTGTAGCTTCTTCTTTAAAAGGCTCCTCTGTCCTCCACTCTTTACCTGTATAAATGGCACCTGTTTGAACTCGTTATCAGTTTTATCCAAACTCCACTATGGCCAAGATCAAACAGCTGTCAAAGGACACCAGATACAAAATCGTAGACCTGCACCAGGCTGGGAAAGAAAGCAGCTTGGTGTGAAGAAATCAACTATGTGCGCAATTATTAGAAAATGGACATACAAGACCACTGATAATTTCCCTCGATCTGGGGCTCCACGCAAGATCTCACACCGTGGGGTCAAAATGATCACGAGAGCGATGAGCAAAAATCCCAGAAACAGGGGGACCTAGTGAATGACCTGCAGAGAGCTGGGACCAAAGTAACAAAGTATAGCATCAGTGACACACTACGCCACCAGGGACTCAAATCCTGCAGTGCCGGACCAGTCCCCCTGCTTTACATAAGCCAGTATATGTCCAGGCCCATCTGAAGTTTGCTAGAGAGCATTTGGGTGATCAGAAGAGGATTGGGAGAATATCATATGGTCAGATGAAACCAAAATAGAGCTTTTCGGTAAAAACTCAATCTGTCGTGTTTGGAGGAGAAAGAATGCTGAGTTGTATCCAAAGAACATCATACCTACTGTGAAGCATGAGGGTGGAAACATCATGCTTTGAGGCTGTTTTTCTGCAAAAGGACCAGGATGACTGATCTGTGTATGATCTGGCATTGAAGATGAAATGTAGCTGGGTCTTTCAGCATGACAATAATCCCAAACACACCATCTGGGCAACGAAGGAGTGGCTTCCATCTATCCATCAATCCATTTTCTGCCGCTTATCCAGAGTTGGGTCGCGGGGGCAGCTGCCTAAGCAGGAAAACCCAGACTTCCCTCTCCCCGGCCACATTCACCAGCTCATCCGGAGGGATCCCGAAGCGTTCCCAGGCCAGCCGAGAGATGTAGTCCATCCAGCGTGTACTGGATCTTCCCTGGGGCCTCCTTCCGGTGGGACATTCTCGGAAAACCTCACCAGGGAGGCATCCAGGAGGCATCCTGACCAGATGCCCGAGCTACCTCATCTGGCTCCTCTCGATGCGGTGGAGCAGCGACTCTACTCTGAGCCCCTCCCGGATTACCGAGCTTCTCACCCTGTCTGTAAGGGAGAGCCCGGCCACCCTGCGGAGAAAACTCATTTCGGCCGCTTTTATTCGCGATCTTGTTCTTTCAGTCACCACCAACAGCTCATGACCATAGGTGAGAGTAGCAAGTAGAGTAGCAAGTAGATCGACCGGTAAATCAAGAGTTTTGCCTTTTGCCTCAGCTCCTTCTTCACCACGACAGACCGATGCAGCATCCGCGTTACTGCAGATGCGGCACCTATCCGCCTGTTGATCTCCCGCTCCATCCTTCCCTCACTCGTGAACAAGACTCTGAGATACGTGAACCCCTTCACTTGGGGCAGAACCTTATTGCCGACCCAGAGAGAGCACTCCACACGTTTCCGGCTGAGGACTATGGTCTTGGATTTGGAGGAGTCTCATCCCCGCCGCTTCACACTCAATAGAACCACATCATACGCAAAGGGCAAAGGCCCAATCCTGAGGCCAACAAACCGGATCCCCTCAACACCTCGGTTGCGCCTATAAATTCTGTCCATAAAAGTTATAAACAGAATCGGTGACAAAGGGCAGCCTTGGCAGACTCCAACCCGCACTGGAAATGATTCTGATTTGCTGCCGGCAATGCGGACCAAGCTCTGACACCAGTCGTACAGGGACCGGACAGCTCGTACAAGTGGTTCTGGCACTCCATACTCCCGGAGTACCACACAGGAGTCCCCGGGGCAGACGGTCGAATGCCTTCTCCAAGTCCACAAATCACATGTACATTGGTTGAGCAAACTCCCATGCCCCCTCAAAGACCCTGAAGAGAGTGTAGAGCTGGTCCACTGTTCCACAACCGGG
>JBAMHW010000003.1:10474683-10486165 GCA_037177495.1 Rhadinocentrus ornatus | reverse complement strand
GAACAAGACCCCGAGATACGTGAACTCCTCCACTTGAGGCAGGACCCTATTGCAGACCCGGAGAGAGCACTCCACCCTTTTCCGGCTGAGGACCATAGTCTGGGACTTGGAGGTGCTGATTCTTATCCCCGTCGCTTCACACTAGGCTGCAAATCGCTCCAGTAAGATCTAAAGATCACGCCCCGATATAGCCAACAGAACCACATCATACGCAAAGAGCAGAGACCCAATCCTGAGGCTACCAGACCAGATCCCCTCAACACCTCAAAATTCTGTTTGGTTTTTTTTCATAAATGTTATGAGAGACTAAGCATTCAGTCCAAATTTGTGAATTAGACTAATGTGAACTGTCAAAGCTAAGTTGCTGTGTAAATATGTTCTTTTACTTAAAATATGCCACAAGATGCTTTCAAAATAAAGTGAAGACATCATCAAATGTCACTTACATACTGCGTGGTATATATACATGACAGAAAGGATGATTTTTAAATCGTTCTCGCTTCATAGGGTATGACAGTTGAAGCTTTGAGTTTACGAAGACCTTTTGCATGTTAATTTCTACATTTAATTTATTTTCTGCTGTTTAATATATATATAAATATATATATATATATATATATATGTTTGGGTTTTTTTATTGCGTTAAGCATCCACATTGCATCACTTGGATATCCCTCAATTTGATCTACATGAAGGCGGATTTATGCTTGCGAGAGAAGTGAGACACTGTGGGAAACGAGAAGAGGGAGAGAGCAGGAGAGGCTGCACATTTACTCCCCCCTCCTTCCTAGCTCCCTCTACATGCACAGCAGCCCCCCTCCCCACCACCTTCACACCTTCAAAACTCTCAGCTGGCACTCCGCTTTGTCAACTGTTTCCCAAAAGGGTGAAAAGGTAATAAAAAGTAAATAAACAAATGACAGTGCTTTCGCTAGTCTCTGCAGTTCTGTGGTTCATCATCTCCTTCTGTCACACACACTTTTTCATTCTACCAGCAGAGTTTGTTAGCAAGCACAGCTAACTGCATTAATCCATCTATGACTCTCAGGGAAATGTATCCCACCTCAGGCTCTGTGAAAGAAACCAAGCTACGCAGAGCCTATGGCGGTGATGCGCACGCATGTCAGACCTGATGTGCACCCCTGCTACGCAGACAGTTGACATGGAAGAACCCCCTTGTTATTGGTCAGTTTGGGATCACATGTTGCCGGTTATCTGGATTTTGTGGCTGAATTTGTGGTAACCACCGTTTCTAAAAACAATAACCAGAGGATCAAGTTGATGAAAGGTTGGTCGAATCATTTCTTCATTTTCTTCCACAAACTAATAAGACACTTAACCATACTGGATGCCATTGTTGTTTTAAAACAGAAAATACCTACCGAACTGCAGTTAAATATCAAAATAACTCCGACTTGGTGAGTTTACTGGCCGACACGACCCCTGCTGCCACCTTCAGGTAAGGAGGAGAAACTGCAATGACACCAAAACGACGCGCACCCCCTACGCTCGAGTGCGAAAGCAAAATCACCAGTGTCAGCTACCCATAGCCGGCTGCATGCAGACGCCGCGCAAGCATAAATCTGCCTTAAGTCTCACATAATATCATCTGTAAATTGTCCAAAAGACATTTGAATTTATGATGACAAACTATTTGACTGGTCCAAAAATACAGAGAACTCTCTAGTTTTAGCCACACATCAGGTTGATCTTTTTCACAAGAGAACAAAGTGGATAACAAATCATAGAGACAACTGGAATCCAAACTTGGAAATATGCATTTGCAATAAACACCTGGTGTCTGTAAAATTATTGGTTAAAAATCATTATGTAATATTCAACCAACCAAATCCCTGTTAAACTATGTAGGATCTCCCATTTGTAGCTTGTAATGTTTTTGGTAACATTTCCTGTGTGGCTGTTTTCATTTGATCACAGATGATTCAGCAGTAATAACGTTAGCTAATAACATGCTAATAACAGATTTCATTACAAAAGTTTAAATAAACGCAACATATTATCAACAACACCACATCAAGTTCCTTGTCCAGGCTGTCCATAATGTTCTTCCCAGCCCATCTAATCTGCACTGTTGGGGTTTGGCAGACACACCATCATGCCCCCTTTGCCAGAGAAAGGCGACCCTAGAGCATATATTGAGCTGCTGCCCAAAAGCTCTGGGCAAAGGCTTCATGACCAAGTGCTAAAGAACATTGCAGACAGCATCTGTGGCGCTATTGCCACCTGCCAAAGGTCAAAGCCTAGGAAATACACCATCAGCTTTATCAGAGCTGGAGAGAAGCCAACAGCCACATCTAGAGAAACATATGGACTTCTCAACACTGCACAGGACTGGCAGCTGACAGTGGACCTAGACAAGCAACTCAAGTTCCCCCAGCATGTTGTTAAGACTACTCTCAGACCTGACATCATTTTGGTGTCAGAGGCAATAAGGAGTGTTGTCATGCTGGAGCTCACCGCACCATGGGAAGAGAGAATGGAGGAGGCCTTTGAGCGAAAGAGGGACAAGTACCAGGAGCTAGTCAGTGACGGCCACAGACGAGGCTGGAAGGCTAGGTGATTACCTGTGGAGGTTGGATGCAGAGGCCTAGCAGGACAGTCTCTCTGCAGGGCCTATACTGCACTCGGCATCACAGGTGAAAGGAAGAGGAGAGCCATCTCTAACAACACAGAGGCAGCAGAAAAAGCCTCCAGGTGGCTCTGGATAAAGAGAGGTGATCCGTGGGTGAGCTACCAGGGCACATGCTGAGGCCTGATCAACCTCGGCAGGGTCGCCTGAGTGAGGGTGTCTGGTGTTCGAGAGACTTGAAACACCCAGTGACCTCAGGACACATCACTGACGATGTGCCCTGGCTTTGCATCAGAAGATGTATCATTACAACTAAGGAGGAACCTGTCCGTATACAACCCCAACTTTTATTGGAATTCTCCTTCTCTTAGCTTGGCTGACAAACACTATTTTCAGATAGGACCAAGTGTCCAGGCCTCTATATGTCTTTAGCCTTTGTTTGGGGAATTGTATCAGTACAGACACGAGGTACAATAAATATCATGTCAGAAGTTACAATATTGGGTTGAATTATAGGACAGGAACGTCACAAGGAGATCTGTCAGGAATAAAATGATTATTCTGGGTAAAAAAAGTAAAAAAACAGATTTTATTTTCTATCAAATCAAACAGAAAAATCTACTTTCATTGGGTAAACCTCATGATTTAATACAGTGATTTTTCTTGTAATATTCTCCCTCTGTGTTGTTATCTTCTTCTTTAAACTAAGTGGGCTTAATATTTTATTATACATATGTTGTGTAAGATATTTAAAAACCTCTTTTATGCTGATTCAGAGGGGATCGGGAAGTTTACCTTGATATGCCCAAATTCCCTCTTGTTTTTAAAGTGACCTTTTCCTGCCTGCAGCAATGTTTGTTTCTCCACTAGTCCGATGCTGTTTGAAGTCTTGCGGCTGCAGTTTCTGATGAGTGATTAAAAAGATTGTCTGATGAAAGAATATTTAAGAGGGTGAGAGAAAATAGAAAAACTCCAAATCATGATCCATAAATCTTGTCCCACATTCAGACTTGAGTTCTTTTATCAGTGAGCTCTTTGTGCATGATCAAAGCAAGTTTTAAATAAATAAATACATTTAAAAAAAATCTGTGATCTCTGTAAAAACATTTCCCAAGTCTTTGGAGAACATGAGGTAGCAACTATACATTTAAACAGAAAGACTAAGGGGCAGCATTTCATATACTACTTAATAAAGGTTTTAATATGCAATTGTTCAGGCCATCAGGGCAGCTTTTATCGTTGAATGTTTTTTTGGGTTCAAGACAATAATAATGGGACTTCAAGACTTAGTATTGGATTTTGCAACAATGGACTTATCTAGAGATAAATCATTTGTTATATGGTGCAGATAAAAGGCACATTGACTAGACCTGCATTCAAACTCTGCATTTGGTAGGTGGTTGGAGAAGACGCAGAAAAGTGTAACGTCTTTATGGTGGAATTTATCCCACATTAATACACATGTGCATGTCTTATTTCATTTTAAAATAGCCTTGTGATATAAATACTACTTTTCTTTTACTACGATTTTGAATAACAATAAAACCCTTTATTGTGCATCTCTACTGGATAGGAGTCAGTTTTGTCTAAAAATAGTCCAGCTGACCTACACAGCTAGCATAAGTAATAATTTGTTAAAAACTTACATGCACACAAGCCTGTAATATGAGTTCATGGTGTTTGAAAATACATCCTTTTGATTTCCACCAAATCCTTGTCAAACTCCTGAGACTTAGCTATGCTATTTTAGTTACACAGCCTATGGAAGGTTCACTCCTCTGCAACGTCAGGACTATACAACCCTGAGTCTGTTCAAACACTTCAGAACAACTTCAGAAAAATCTAATTTATTAAGATGATTAACAATCCACAGGGTGTTTAAAGGTGTAACTGCTCAATCACAGAATGAGATGTCAGAAGTCAAACTATTAATTTACTTTTTTATTAACGCCTCAATCAACATCAGAAGAAATGTTTACTCAGAAAATCACAGCCGTCAAACTTTAAGAGACAGTAAAAACTATGAAATTATTAAAGAAGCACTACTACCTTTGTGTGCATTTCCACTTCAGAGCAAACATCATTTTATCATTTTCATGCTTTTTCTTTTAATAGGTCCCACTCAAATAGCCCAATTACACTACAATTACACTCAGGGCTTTCAACCACGAGATGCCAGAAATAGCAACGTTTTTTTTCTATGTTTTGTTCTGTTTTGTTAGTAACAGAACATCATGTCACCAAAAGACTTGAGTAACTTGGTTAGGGTCAGGCAGTAACATCCTGTGCTGTGGGTTCAAAATCCTGACAGCCATGAAGTCCAGAGAACAGATGGAAGAATGGCCATTCTGAAATATAGGTTCCCAGTTAAGTGAAGCACTGCATGTCCACCCAAACAAGCTATTACTAGTCTGATTGTTTTCAGACATGATCAATGAAACATACAGACACGTACACACACACACTACCCAGCACTATGTATTCTCAAGTTCACGCACACACGTGGATGTGCATTCTCTCACCAGTGATGCAGAGGCTGAAACGGCACAGTTCATCACACAGAGTGTCAGGGCTCTCCAGCTCTCCCGGTCCTCCTCTGGCTCCTTCTCTCCTCTTCTTTCTTGGTGACATCCTCTTTACCATTTTCATCACCCGCTCCACTTTGTCCATCCTGGATAACTCAGATTCTCCTGTCTATAAAGTTGGATCTCTTGCTTCTTCTTCTTCTTCTCTGTGTTACTCTTCTGCTTCTATGTTGACTTTTCCATTTCCTTTTCTTTTCCAGCTGTTTTGGAATGCCTAAGTTTAACCTAAGTTTAACCACCCCACTGACTAAGTACTCCCTTTCCTCCTGCTAATTCCGACTCTCCTTTCCCAAAATCTCTCTTTTTGTTCCTCAGTCTTATCTCTTTAAAGTTATCTCCTTTACCAGTGCAGCATCTAATGGCTCACATTCAGATCAACAAACACCTCACCTCCTACATATCTTCCTCTTTCTTGTTCCTCTCTTTGGTCCCTCTTTCCTTCCTCCCGCTCTTTAAGCTTACAAAAATCTAATGACCGAGATGGCGAGAGAAGTGAGACACTGTGGGAAACGAGAAGAGGGAAAGAGCAGGAGAGGCTGCACATTTACTCCCCCCTCCTTTCCTTTCCTAGCTCCTCTACATGCACAGCAGCCCCCATCCCCACCACCTCCACACCTTCAAAACTCTCAGCTGGCGCTCCGCTTTGTCAACTGTTTCCCAAAAGGGTGAAAAGGAAATAAAAAGTAAATAAACAAATGACAGTGCTTTTGCTAATCTCTGCAGTTCTATGGCTCATTATCTCCTTCTGTCACACACACTTTTTCATTCTATCAGCAGAGTTAGTTAGCAAGCAACACTAACTGTTTTAATCCATCTATGACTCCAAGGCTCTGCGAAAGAAACCAAAACTTACGTGAAGAGGTTGAATATCTTGAAAACACTTTAGTGTATTTTCTTTTTACCATTTACATTTTTTCCATTGAGTCCACGTCAAACATGGACTCAAAAGAAAAGTCGAACCACTAAATCAGTGACCAAAATCGAAGGTTAAGATATCCCAGGAAATGCTTAAGAAAACAAACTGTGGTCTCATGAACGAAAGCCTTTGCAATGACTGAACGAGGGAATGCATGTGTCATTCTTTCTGTGTTCCCGAGTGTCATGTCAACTCGTAACATGCCACTCCACCACTACAATTTACTGCAAGTGTTATAAAGGTTACATGATTTCCAATTTCTCTTTGAATGTGTTCAATCTCCTTTTAATAACCCCACATTTTCTGAACCCCTGTGCCACCCCTCCCCTATCACTGTCCTACCACATCTTTCTTTTCTGTCTTTCCGTCTCTGTCTGCTGTTTAATCTCCGTTTCGTGTCCCTCCATAATAAGATCATCATAAGCTCTGGAGGAGAGGTCATACACACAGCTAGTGTGTACACACCGTGGTGTAATCTTAAAGCTGGTTGGGATGCTTTGTGAACATTTCAGCTTAGCTCTTTCACATACAAAATTACACACAAGTTCACCTAAAGCATGTACCCTTTATTTGCAGGAACACACACACTTAGGAAACTGAAGGTGTGACCATTGGCGTTAATGAAAACGTACCCTGGGGGAATTTAGGACATGTTTTTTTAATTGCTGCCCACACATGCAGTTTGATCTTCCCATGAAGTTTTCATTCTCTGAAAAATGAGACATGACTAAATTGATTATTGACAGGGTACTAAAAGTCACCCCATGGTGATAAATGAGGGGTAAGAATTTCATAAGTCAGATGCATCTATAAAATCCTCTCATAATTTTATTACCTGTGGAATTTTATCTTTAATAAAAGGGATAATTGACAGTATGACTTATGATTTATTTATTTCTCTCTTGCACAAATTCCCAATTAAAAGCAATCTCGGGCACTTTAAAACTTTAACAATAACTGGGGTGAAACTAAACTCAAACTGATGTCTGATGTCAAACTGCAGACAGGCATCCTGAGCAGCTGGAGGACCATCCTCAGATTCCGCAGGAGTCAAAAAGACAGAAATAGACTGAATTCAGTAAGTGGTTTTGTCAGCAGCTCCCAGGAACTAAAACCTGTAGTGAATTCAGGGGAAATTGAACCAGAGCAGATATAGTGTGCAGCTCCCTGCACCAAAAAGCATTTAAATTCCTGATTCGGCTTTGGTGACAGTATGCTATACAATCACAACGGTATTTGGAGCATCACTGAAGGGAACTTTGAGGTTTCTCATTGAAGGAGAACTTCTATATTAACAGCAAATTTATAATGAACCAGTACCAAGGGAACAATTGCATGAGACACTAATTTGATCCAACTACAATGTTATCTTTTTTTCTTTTTGTATGTTTTCATGTCCCCATACTGAATGTTTTATAACTGCTAAATAAAAAAAACACTGACAGATATGGATATATCAGGCCAAGAATCTCTCCTACTTTGCTTGTTGCCAGCAGTACCGAGCATCTCTTACTTGACTTCTCTAGCTCTCCTCTGAGCCAGGATCCCAGTGGCCAAACTACCCTCCTGGGTCCATTATCCATGGACCATCATACTCTTAACATCCTACTTTGAGAGTTCAAAAGATGTAATTTTAAGATGTCCGTATAGACCAGGTGCAGGATCCTAATTCTGTGACTCTTAGCCACAGTCCAGACCTCAGAACACACAATGCAGTATGTTTACCCTTGCTTGTAAAAAGTTTACTCATTAATATTTTTCAACGACCTACAGGACAGTTAGCATGTCACAGAAATGCTGATTACATTTTTATAAAAATTAAAAAAAAAAAACTGCATTGTTAAAGTTCATTATTAAACTATTTATTTCTGTGATGTGCCGGTATGTGCCCTGCTAACCTTTTATGTTAAAATTCAATCACGAAATTAAAAAGTAATCTTTCTGCATCGGTATTTAAACTCACTGAGGGAATCATGAGTTTACACTATTTAGGAACAAAATTGCTAAAATTTGAGAGTTCTTTTATGTTTATTTTGCAAAAATTAACGAAGAAGACAACTTGTTCATTTATTGCAGTGGTTCTCAGCAGGGCTAAATTAAACTTATAGTTTTTGTACTACAAGCCAAGCATGGACAAATTTATGAAAGTACAAATGGACAAACAATGATAAATACACAACAGAGATTTCAGCTAGCAAGAAAAAGAGAAGAAAATATGATGAGGCATATATCTTACTTTATTGTTGTCGATGAAAAGGGGGCAGAATAAGTTTGGAAACAACTCATTTATTGGTTAATGCAGGTCTCTACCACATAACAGCTAAATATGGAGCTGCATCAGATCTTAGCGGTTTTAGGTTGATCATAAGTCTATCAGAACTTTTACTGAGTTCTTTCACGTCTGACTGTGAGCCGTTTTCCCCGTCCAAAGCTGCCTATCGTCCCACATATATAATGTGTGTGAAGCATGCTTATGTTTAGGTCGTATTTACCCACCATGCCATGCGCTGAACAATGCACTTTATTTTGTAATCTGCTTCCTGTTTTTGGTCCACTTAAAATGGACCGAGACCTGCTTATTTGATTTGAATCGGAATTTATTTGTGCTTTTACAATACCCCAAACAAAGTGGACTTTCCAAGCAAACAAACTAGGATTCGAATAAAAAAGGCTGGTGTTTTTTTGGCCCTTAATCAAGATTTCAAAACTTAACTGATGTATAAAACTTCACCAAATTTTAATTCATATATTTTTGTCAAAGCTTGCAAATGCAGAAATACCAAAGAGCTTCAACCCATGTCTTCCATGCATACAAACACTACTTAAACTGTTTTCTTTCATTAATTCACACAGTGGGGTTGAAAAGGATACCTCTCTGATGCCAGGAGGGCGTTCAAAGATTTATAAAAAGAAATTAGGGAGGGAGAGAGAGGGAAAGAGCAAGTGTGCTTTACATGAACGAATTATGAAACTGCCTCACTGTGTGGGGGTGTGAAATAATCTGTGCAGTTCAACTTCAAATGACTTTACTTTGAGCACACATACATTCACATTTGGACACCCCCCCCCCGACCCATTTATGCATTTATAAGTTACCCCTTGATCCCTTTGTGTGTGTGTGTGTGTGCGTGTGTGTGTGTGTGTGTGTGTGGGTGGGGGGTACAGGTAACTGCTGTTACGCTGACCTGTCAGTCGTTGCTACAATTTGAGCTGCTGTCGTCCCCAGATGAGGATCAGCAGGTTAAGAATAAAATCCGGTGTTAATTTTACACCCCTCAAAAGCACAAATTTGCAGGAATATTTAATCAGAAACTGAAAGAATAAAAGTCTGAAACTAGCAAATCTACACCATATAAGTTCACATCCCTTCATATGCGTTGGTGAGCATGGTTTCTATGTCTGCTAGGTGAGGAACCATCTGTTTGCATCTGGAGGGAGGAGCTGTGGGGTTTTAAAAATTTTTTCGTGATGTCAATAACTTCCATATGTCACAAAAAACATAACCTGGTTTTACCCTGTAAAAGGCATTATGAGCCATTTTTTACCCACAAAATCCTGTTTTTAAAATACAAATTCTGTCAACAGTGTATGTGGTTTTCATCACAATTAAGTAATACTATGTTGTTTACAGCTCAAAAAACATATTTTTGGATGCATTACCCCTATAAAGTGATGCCTTTTCCCAGCAGGACAATGGTAAACCTCATTCTGCTTGACTTCCATACAAAGTGCTTGTGTGTTTCACTGACCAGCTTGCAATACACATACTCCTACTGAAAATGCATGGAGCATCACAAAGTGGAGAATCAAACAACAACCAAAGACTGCTGAGGAGCTGAAATCTTGAACTATATAGGAATGAACACTGAAGTACTATCCTCAGTTCCCAAACTATTTTATGTGTTCAAAAGGAAAGTTAAAGTAAGGCAAAGGTGAACATACTTTTATCTCTTCTTTTAAGTGTGTTCCTGGTATGAAATTCTTTTTTTTTTTTTTCAAATACAAAAAGTCTGTTGATGAAGACAAAAAAATTATTTTAACGCTCCAAAATTAAAAAAGATTAATTGCTTACAGATTTAATTTTTTTGTGAATTTTAGAAAACCGCCCAAATTTTATGAAAAATGAAGTTTGCCCAGTAAAATATGGGGAATTTCTTCTTTTTTTAGTACTGACATGATTTGAACGAGAACACAGCTCTATTCAGATGCACGCCTCTTCGTCCAACATACACACACATAAGATGTAAATATTAGCAGTAAAAAAGGTAATTGTGCAAAATTCATGAACACTTTTTTTGAATCACAGATCAATGTTGCAAAACATGAATTAAAAAAAAGGTGATCTTAGTCAAAGGAACATTTGGAGATAAAATTTGAAGCCTGCAGTCTCTAAACAAACCTTTGACTCTGAGTATGTCTGGAAGGTAAGTTCTAAAATTGAGGATAATTTGTTTTCAAAATCCTCTGCATAGAGTGTGCAAAACAAAACAAGGTCTTCATTTGTAATAATCTCTGAACAATTCAGTAATGAGCACCTTTTCATTTCATGTTATGATGGCATATTCAGTTTTACATCTGGTGCAAAGCACTTTGGTGTGACACCAAGGGAACCAGGCTCATCAAAACAGCCTCGTGTCATGTTAGAAAAACCAACAGAAACAAACTCATGACCTATTTTTTTGGGGGGTCGACTCTGCTCTGAATGCACTCAAACTTTTTCTTTTTTCATGCCTAGCCTCGGATGAAGGATTGACTGTGACTGAATGGGTGATTACACACTGGCAGGTCATTTGGCTGGCTGAAAACAAAGCTAATCAAATGTGCCAACTTGAGACTGTGCAAGCGGACCCCTGAAAACGAATTCTTCCAAGAGTTGAAAAAAAAGTAGTTAGTTTCACGAGAGTTGGTCCAGTTTGTTTGGATAAAGAGAGAAATGAGGACATTTAACAACAAGCAGTTTTTCTTCATTTTCTTAACAAGAAAAATATCGTATTAATCAGACAGTAAAAAGGGATTTTTAAGCTTAGTGGGAAAAACAAGATATGGAATCCCCCCCCCTACTGATGAAATATATGTCATAGTCAGATGACTACTTAGTATAAAACTTTCCTATAAAAGAGGTATTTATGATACATTCGCTACCTGGTTAAAGTAACCATGATGATTGTAAATGCATTGTAGGTAAATCAATGAGATATTTTCCCAGATGTGGTGCATTGATAATTTCCATTATGCGCACAAGGAAATGTAAACATTAGGTCAGTCACCAAGAAAAAATGTAAAGCAAATAAACTTTTGAAATTATAGGCAAGGAAAGGCAAATTTATTGGTATAGCACATTTCATGTACAAGACAATTCAAAGTGCTTTACATAAAACATTAAAAGCATTA
>JBAMHW010000003.1:10439779-10458420 GCA_037177495.1 Rhadinocentrus ornatus | reverse complement strand
TGGAGTCAAGCCTACTGAGTCTTTTGTGTCAGCTATCTGTCTAGCAATACTGGTGACGTATCTGCCAGGACAGAATAGGGACAATATAATGTAACAGCTATAACTGCTTGATAGAGATCAATCAGATGAGTCAGCGGCTGTCTTGTAAAAAAATTTGCGTGTGTGTGAAATCTTGCCTTAGATTAGCTAAAGAATATATACATGGTAAGTTCAACAAGTCCAACATGTTGTGCATTGTAAGGAAGCTGGCAATCCAACAGTCTCTCAACACCCTGCAGTGTTTTATAATGAATGTATAATAGAGTTAACTTGTCACACGATAATACTCAGAGAGGGGTTGGTAGCCTTGTGGTTGCAGGGGTGATCTTTGGTCTTGAAGGCCCTGGAGTGCCTGCAGAGTTGAACCTCTATGGCAGGAGTGTCAAACTCTAGTCCTTAAGTGCTGCTACTTTGCAGGTTTTTGTTGTTTCCCTGCTCCAACACACCGGATTCCAATTAAATTGATTCAACAGCTTCTGGTCAGTTGAGTTGGAGCAGGAAAACCACACAAACCTGCAAGATTGGGATTCTCAATGGCAGGAGATTCAACCATGTTGTTAGCTCCTGAGCAAGGCCCTTAACCCGCTACCCCCAACTGCTCTGTGGGGACCAAAACATGGCAGCCCACTGCTTGCTAGTAAAAATCTACAAGAGGTGGATAAAATGTGGAGCCAATAATCCTAAACAGGATTAATACAGTAAAAATTATTATTACAAGCTCTGAAAATGTGCATTATAACTACACTTAGTGCTTCAAGAGCCACCTATTTATTAATTTTAGCATTACAAATAGAGAAGAGAAGACAATATAAAGAAAATAGGCTCCCTGGGGTGAGATGGAGAGCCTGGCAATCACTGTCCACTCCACCTGAGACCAAATCACACAGCTGTCTACAGCAGCCTTTACTAATGGAACACAGCTTAAAACAGATAAAAACATTCACACATGTGCTTAAGACAGAGAATCGTAAAATGACCAAAAATTGTGAGCTGCTCTAAAATGCAGTTACATTTGAATAAATTACAGATATTTATCATGACAGCGACCCCCATACTTTGCACTGTTCTCTCTTTTTTTGTTTTTTTTTTCTTAATAACTGCATGTAGTCTATCTGCATTAAAAATTCCAAAAATACTTCACTTTACGGGGGCTGACAGATGGATACCTCCATGCTATCCTTAGCTTATGTCCCTAAGTGCCCTCTTTTTCACTTGCGGTCCCATTACCCACCTCCCTGTGTCAGCTGACACCATCAATAACACTGCATCCTACTAAAACAACAGCCCTGTTCTTATCTTAATTTATTCCTATTATACCCTGAGGAAGGAGTGTAACCTGTTCTGTCTTGCACACTCAAACACACTTCATTAACCTGAAGAGAGGCTCTTAGTACACGGGAAGGTTTCCAGTCCATTAGCCAGTGTCATTACTGCAGGTACTTTGACTGTAAATGGGGATACATGTGCTTTCTGTCAAATAGGAAAAACACATCTGACCATCCAAGATAGAAATATGAATAGCTAAGAAGAGTATAATTGCTAAAGCAAATAACAAAAATTATCCTAATTGAAGTCAACAATCTCCCAACAGTCAGGTCACCTTTCATTATGGTGTGTTTTCTGAATACAGCTGAGAAAATGGTTCTTTCCTTCTATATTTTATTAAGAAAACAAACCAAAGTTATATGCAAAACTTAACTGGTTCCAACAGCAAAACAAAAACATCCTGTGATCTGACATTAGCTGTGTTTACATGGAGCACTTTTGATCCAATCGAACATCCAATCACAATGACAATGTATCATGTAAACACCTCAGCTTATCCATAAGGCTTCAATTGGAAATAAATTTCTATCCAATTGAGGAAACCTGTTTACAATCGGATCAACAGGAACAAATTATTGCATATACATTAATTCTGATCATTTCAATGGTAGCTGTTGTTTTTGCTTATGCATGAACCACGTGTGGGTTAGGTGATGTAATGAGTTTCAGTGAAGACTTAAAAAAATGCCACAGCAAAACAGAACTGGGCTGTGGCAGATATTTTTTTGTTGAAAACTGAGTTAAGAATTATTGAGCATCTCAGTGGTCAAAAATGTCTTCTTTGTCTTCTTCTTCCAAATTAGTCCCTATTATAAAAGCATTACACTCAAAATAAATCTTTCCATCATGTAAACAGACAACTGATTGGATCACTTTATCTAGTGTCCATGTAAACATGTCAGATGGAATCTTTGCTCAGATTGATTTCAATCGGATAGGTAAAATATGTGTCCATGAAAACGTAGTTGTGTTTGTTCTTAGTACTGATGCACTCAGAGACTGTTTATTGACAAAGTAATCCAACGTTGGGTGTGAAGCCAAGGTGAAGTACCTTGAAGTGCAATATGATCAGCAGCCACTGGGTTCAAAACATCTCTAGCTTAAAAATACCCCCCCCCCCAAAAAAAAAGTGTGTCAACAATGTGTCAACCATTTGTGTCAACAGCCTTTCTGACTACCACATAACATATGGTATTCAAACCACCAACCTTACAGTTATTGCACAACCTGTTTTACAATCTAAGCCCCTGCTGCCATCAACATTAAGTTCTTCAGCATCGCTCATATTTTGACCTGATCACCATCACTTCATGTATCCTGTCCGTTCATAATTCTTACTGCCATAACAGGTCTGTCATTTTTAGCATTAATGTTGATTTGTCTCTTCACTGAAGATGAAAAAATAAATAAATAAATAAAATGTCTTTTCTTTCCTCTCTCATTACGTCCTCATTTTCTGTGTATTTTTTTCTCACATTGTGTCTCTGCTTGTGTTGTCTTTAGTTCAAACTCACAGAGCTCATTCATGGTATTGCATGGCCATGTCACTGAGTCAATGAAATAGATTAGATAAACATACACTCTTAGAAATAAGGGTTCCATTTATTCATGTATATAAAATATAAATATTCATGTTCTAAAAAGTAATGTTTAATGCATGTGTCTGGAAGTCTTTAAGTTTAAGTCTGAAATTTCATGTCTTGTCATAGACTAGTTAAATGTTTTGCATTTAGCAAAACAGTGTTCCAAGAATGACTTTTGAACACCAATCTCCGTGAGGTTAAACCATGAGGCTGACTTACGGCACCATTTTAACAATAGAACCAATTAGTGGCCACAGTGTAGCTGACACAGGAATGACCAATGGAGCTCGCCCATGAAGAGAGAATTTTAGGGGTTTGCTTCTGCCAGTTAGCCTGCAATTTCACTCTTAGCCCTGATTTTAGATGAACATAAACCTTTTAGGATTGCTTAATTATCATTTTATGTTTCGTATTCAAAGTGTCTCATTACTAAAACAAATATGTTGTTTCTAATAATTTTCTACATCCTGCAGTCTAAACATAATGATAAGCAAAGAAAACTGAACATTAAGCTTCTGTCAGAGGGGGCGGGGCTACATTCAAAACTCAACATATCTGGACCAAAAAGGCTCATGGGAAATGCAGATTTAGCTGAAATCGAACCATTTTTTATTGCTGTGCTACAAATTTGAGTTCTGTGCTATGATAACAGACAATGTTAGAAAGTTCTGCCCTGTTTAAACTTGGCACCATGAATGAAATGGACAGTACAGGAAAAGAAAGTCACCACCAATCCACACTTTTTTATGTTGCATCATGGGTAAAAAAGAGATGATTGCAGGCTTAACCAATTGTCACATTTTCAGTTCTTCAGGTAGCAGTTTCAGACCTTTTTGGCATTTAGAAATTATTATCGTTGGAAAGTGTGTGACAAAGTTCAGTCAAAGAACTAAACAATTTGTGTAAATCTCATTTAAGACAGTTCAAACAACTGAGAACTAGAGAGGTATACTGTGGGTGCAAGTATGACTCCTATATTAATAAACATTGCTACATTTGTTTGCAATTTTTATTTTTTTTATTCTGTTTGTTTGGTTTTGTTAAACAAAAGAATTCCTGACAGAGACGTGAGAGAAAAATGTTACAAACAAGTAATTATGCATCAGGTCATTCAATGACTTATAAGTATGTTTAGACCTGACATTATCATGAATCCTGGATAAATTAGGCGGTCCTGAATACAGGTTTAAACTCCATCAAGACTTATTGACAACTTATTGCAAAGCACGCACAGAGGTGGTCTAGGATGCTTGTTGCCACATCTTATAATGGTGTGATTCCAAATGTCCGCTGGACGACAAACCGAGCATCTGACATCCGTGCATGAATGCACGATTTTCATTTGAACGTAAAATCATCTGATCCAATCACAGGGAATACACAGCCTTGTAGTGTAGAATGTTTGAGAATCCCTAACATATCAGACCTTAGGTCAGTAAATTAAAAACTGTTCTGTAGCTGTTGGAAGCAGGGCCTCTTTTCCAGAAGAGTGACACATTTTTAAAGAGAAAGATTTACATTGCTGACTCCAAAATGGCTTACAGCTCACAACGGTCAAGTCAGCAAAAGCCTAGAGAGTACAAGTACTAAAGCTGAAAATTAAACATGCTTCGGTAGGATGCTGGAATCCTCTACAACACTGATTCTAAATAATGCATAAGTCTATCCACTGCTGCATCCACTACTAAGACCCCCTGTTTTGAGACATCTTTTAAATGACCCAAAAAAGCATTGCATTTGTGCGAAATCAAGAGTGTGATGAGTTGTTTAAATGTTTTTTGTTTGATTTTTTTCTTTTAACATTTATAATGATATTTTGCCTGTTTACAAGTTGTAGTAAGACACTGCATTCTTATGTCATGGTAATTACACAGAAAGTGGTCATAGTCATTAAGAGAAGCTAATAAAAAAAATAAAGAAAGGAAAATTAGGAAAGCTTCTTCTAAAGATTATTCAACAAAAATAAATAATCACATATTGTCCACTTTCCTCTACCCTATCACTATTAACATGGGGAAGAAAAATCTTGTTAAAGTACAAGATTTCCAGTGAAAGTTAGCATTTGATCCTTTTGCATCACATTAATCATGTCTTTCGGCTAATGAGCCTCCCACAAATCAATGGAAAATATCACAGAGGCAACAACTTCAATACTTGACTGGTTCGTCTGTGTTTCTTTGTTTCATCTTAGTTTGGTTTTATTTCTTCTTTTTTAAAGAGGCGGAAATGCGGCTGCTCATGTTCAACACACATTTGATTGCAAAATTACAGTACATGAAAAATCTTAAAAGAACCCCACACAATTGCAGAAAACAAACCAGTCGCTTATTACAAAGACTTTTTTATTTCAAGGAATAAAAAAATCTTTGGCAAACAATTTCAGTTGTGTTTTATTGATATTGAAAATCTTTTTTTTTTAAGTCTTTAAGTTCTGTTTCACTTCCTACGTATTTCTGAGATTAAAGTAATTTCTTCATATGGGCTTTCCCTAAGCTGCCTTTTGCTTGGCTCATCTCAGGATTTGCTGGTTGTTCTCCAAACTGAGCTCTCTGATTACCATCTGATCCAACTAAAGGTTGCTACATACAAGAACAAAATTAGTTTTGGCCGGCTTATTTTTAGCTGGGTGGAGTTTTGTGTGGGTCGGTGTTTGTATCTTAATATGTCACGTATATGTTGTGCAGATTTTCATACTTCTTCACCACGTCCACTAGCTGTTCCTTATAACTTTTCTTTAACCTTTTTTAAATCTTTGAAAAGTAGAAATTACTATTTTCTACATGGCTTTTCCCCATTGAACACGCCAATTCCTTAAGGGCCCATGTTTAACACACCTGACTAAAATTAATGTGTCATTGTGCAGAAGTGGGATCCCTTTGACTGTAATCAGTTGTGTTGGAGCAGGTTAGCATCTATAACCTGCAGCATATTGGCCATAAAGAAGTTTGGAGTTTGAGATCCCTGCTCCAACACTTATTTAAAAGATGAAAAAAATTGCTGCCACATCTCATCATGCACAGACACCAGGTGTGTGCATATAATATGAATGAAAACTTTTTTTTATTTTTTATTTTAAGAAAAGACAACTTTTCTGATCCTGATCCGCCCATCATCAGTCAAGCTGAAACACCATCACCATCACACAAAAGCAGATTAAAATAAATAATAATAATAATAAAATACTCCTCATCTCTTACATTTCAGCAAGATTGTGAAAAAATAGTGGGAGTTACTTTGAGAGAGCAAGGGAAAGCAAAGGGAGGAAAGAAAAGGAAGAGTGTAGCATAAGAATCAATTCAAATAGGAAGCTCTATTTTTGCTGCAGTCTTAATCACCGTTTCAGCATGGGGCACACGCACACACACACACACACCTACACACACACACGCACACACACACACACACACAGACACACACACACACAGGGGAATTATAATTACATCCTGCTCTAAGAAGAAGCTCTCAGTCACTGAACCATTTACGAAACCCACCAGCAGCACAGAGCAACAGGGACCAATCCTCATGATTCATGACCGCAAACTGGGTGTGGATGAGCATCGCTAAGATCTAATAGTCACTGGTTAATTAATTAATATGTTTGATGTGATTCAATAATTTTAAGTAAAACATAAATACGTTGAAGCATTCAACAAATATGAAACATGACAACCAGGACCAGGTTTCTGCTTTAAGACCTCATCCATTATCATAGTCCCCAAAAAGGCAAGGATCACATGACTTCATGATAACAGACCTGTTGCTCTAAGTTTTGTGTTCATAAAGTCTTTTAAGTTCCTTGTCTTGACCCACCTCAAAGTCATCATGGACCCTCTCCTCGATCCTCCTACAGAGAGCTAGGCTCAATTTCATCCTCTAGCGTCTGGATTCTCCAGGATACTTTTTGGACTTCAGCCATGCCTTCAACACTATCATCCCAGCCATTCAAAATGAATGTGCCAGGCTCCATGTGCAGGCAGATTTCAGACTTTCTGACGTACAAATAGAAGTTTTGTGAGGCTGGGGCAGCATGTCTCTGAGCCTCAGTCTATCAAAACTGGATATCCCCAGGGCTCTCTCTTTTCTCCTCTGTTGTTCTCCCTGTACACCAACAGTCTGTCAATCCTGAAGATGGGAGATGACTCCACTCTCATCAGCCTTGACTCTGCAAATTGTTTGTCTGTTTTCTCTTAGATTGGTGAATGCCAATCTCTCGTAAGTTGAAAGAAAGTCTGCTGGCCCTACTTTGCATAGATAAATGCCCAAAAATGACCTTAAAACACACGTACACAGGTGTGTATGCAGACACAGACAGCAAAGAGACAGATGAGAAAAAATAACAAATAGAATGCCAAAAGAATGAATGAAAACTAAAAAATAATAATAAAGATGTGCACTTAAACTTGATTGCCCTCATTTTTAAAGTGATAATGACCACACAGTGAGGTTCAGATCATATAAAAGCAGTTTAATATACAAACAGGTAATTAAATACTCCTAAACTTAGACAGCAACCTGCAGTCTGGGCCCATAAACACACACATCCTCATGGTGTCATGGCTTAAGGGGGGAAAAGGTACAACGTAGGATACATTTTCCATACTAACCTACTCTACCTTCTACAGTTTGTAAAACAAACCACCACCTACTTTGGCATCCTTTAAGGTGCGGTGTGCCAGTGGAGTGAGGGGTGCATCTGATTAAATGAAACCTCCAGGTGAGTTGGTTAGTATCAACCAGACAACAAGGGCATAACCTTGATTTCCTCATAAAACTAATCATTAAAATAAAAAACAATATAGTTGTAGTAAATTTTAATTATTAAATATTAAAGACCACATTCAGCAGGTGGAGCAGGAGTCACAGGTAACTAGACATTAATGTGTAATATTATTGGAAATGAGTAAAGGGATCTGGCGTGTGTGGTTTGATGTGCACATTTGAAGTCTGTTGCACCAATGCTGTTGACAGCTACTTGTCCTTGAATAAATAAAAGAAAAATACTTTATTTTTCCTCTAATGAAAATTTTTTAGGTTGGGACACCATCTGAAATATTTTGAAGATTTTTATGAATGTTATGATCTTCATAAAAAGTTCGTAAATGGGACTTAAAAACACATTTGTTTGTAAGAACGGTTACTTAATGAGGCACAATGCTCATAAGATAGTTGAGATGATAGTCGACTTCAGGAAGGACCCATCCTCTTTTACTCCTGTCATCTGTGACACTCTGGTGGCCTCTGTTGAGTTTTTCCACTTTCTGGGTGCCACCATCACCCAATTTCAACTGCTCACAATACTAAAAGTAAAAGAGAAAAATGCTCACAAATTGTTTTAGAATCTATATTTACAGCAAAATATGTACAAATATTTTAAAAACCCAATGCACTGAATGATGTGCATATAAAATTTCCATTGTATTTCTTTCACACCTAAGGTCACACTTTATGCCACACACTGATGAGATGCAGTTAAAAGGGCTTTGACCCCTTCTTTAGTTTGTCGTAAGTATCCCACCCCATTTCACATCTTAATCATCTCATATTACATTTTTGGGTATTGCCATGACATTCCAAGCTTTGGTCCCTTTATAGATGAGTTACTCAGAATAAAAACACCTACTGAGTCATTGGAGTAGTTCTGGATACAGAGTGTGTTGAGCACTTTTGAGAAGTTCTGTTATATGATGAGCTAGGACCTGTGGCCATATGGATGGCTGGGCTGACAGATAGCCACACTGATGTTTATCTTTAAAGGTAGCTTTTTAGTTTTTTTGTTAGCAAATATCAAGAACTGCTTTCATAAAAACGTATTTTACCAAAGTTTATTCACAGTCCCATCCAAATGAAAGCGTTCTCGTAGCTTAGAATTAGATGTTTATAAATACATACAGTAAGTGGCGGCGCACCCAACTGGAGGCTGCCATGTTGCATCGCCATCTTTGAATACAGTAGCCGAAAGGGGACAAACTTGTTAGCCTTGTGCGCTTTACCTGCGAGTTCCTGCTGTTTTGGGGAGGGGGTGTAATACCAGTAGGCGACCGTGCGCTTCTTTCAACTACTCAGTTGCTTTTAATATAGTAGCGCACCACTAGATGGGAGTAATTCTTACACACTGCGGCTTTAAGATAGATATCTCATTTGTCAGGGAGATATGGTCCTTCTCACATGCTTAGGCCTGTGTGACATATCCTATGTGACATGTAACAGAATGTTCAGATTTCTTTCTTTTTGAAAAATAAATTTGTGAGCATTTGTCTCTTAACTATTGGTTTTGTGAGCATTTGTCTGCTTATTCCATCATCCAGGTGCTCAAGTGGGAACAGCTCTCACCACGAAGGCTCAGCAGAGGCTGTACTTCTTATGGTAGCTGAAGAAGTTTCAGCTCATGGTGAAGTTAATGGTGAACGTCTACAGTGCCATCATCAAATCCATCCTCACACCTTTCATTACAGTCTGGTTTGCTCCAGCCTTGCCCAGAAACACCACATGCATTCCTTTTCTATCAACATCTACGAATGTGAAATAAAAATAAATCATTGATAGAGTTTTGATATTTTTGGTTCATTTTACAACATCATCACTGTTCTTCTGCCTTTAGAAACACACACATTTCACCAGTGTAAACTATAGCTTGCGCCGGAGGGGTGCAAGGACTAATTTTCTAATAAGGAGATCATTTTAATTAGATTTTTTTTTTTTATTCAACTCCTTTAGTTCAAATTTAGTTTTTAGTATTTAATCTTTGCCTTAGAGAGACTTTTAATTTTATATGATATAAAACATGAGAAGCTGATAATTGTTAGGTAGTAAAAAATTGTTAGAATCAGAAAATTATTTAAAATCCCAGCTTCACAAAGCAAGTGATTCTGTCCTGAAATTACTTGTTGTTGGTTGAAATGTATTAAAAGGAAACAGAAAGGACTTTGGTTTCCATTTGATAAATGACAGATCATTAATCACCTGCCACTTCCTAATCACTTTAGCACAAATCAATGTTGAACATTAGTTGCAGACCTGGTGTGAACAAATTGCTTTTGTGCTTTTAGGTTTTTCTTTGTGTTGGAGGTGTATTCCCAGCAGTCAGGCCTGAAGCAGACCGAATTGGAGCACTTAAAGATTCCCCAGAGACAAAAAGCCAACAGAAACCCTGCACAGCTCCACTCTGTTTCATGAACACGTCTCTGTTGGTTTAAAACTGCATCTCTGTTTTCTCGCTGTGATCTACAGTTTAGCCCTGGGCTCTGACACATCCAGACAATTCTTTACTGAAGGTATCAGGCTAGTTTGGAAAAGAAAAAAAAAAGAAGTTTACTCTACAACTGCCATTATTTCCAGCATTTTGCATCCCATTTATCTTTTTTTTTTTTTTTTTTTTTTTTTTTTATTATTATTCCTTCTTCTTTGGTTAGGACCCTTATTATTATCATCATATCCTTCCCTTCATCCAACTTCTAGACATTCCTCAACCTTTGCTCCAAAACAATAAATTTCAAAGCTTTTTTTTTCCATTTCATCTCTTTTCATATTTTCTTACCTCTTGCCCTTCATCCATTGTTCTTCTTCCTCTTTCCTCTCCTAATTTTGCCCTTTACCCTCTACCTGATGCTCATTTCCTCCCCCATCCTGTTTGACAATTTAATTCCTTACCACGTTTACCCTCCTTCTCTAAACTGCAATTGTTTTTTCAATTTATAGTTTTCCTTCGTCCTCTGTTCTTCACAGCATTAACATACAACCTCAAGCTAAAGTTAACCTCAACTTTCTGTGAACTTCATTTATTCCACCCTGTAATCTGTATAGGTGTACATACTCTGGGGCCACCCCCCTCCACCTCCATCTGTTCTAAAGCATATCTAGCCCTGGGCTAAATGTATAAGCAATAGTGAAAGGCTGCAAAAAGCTCTGGCAAGAGAAAATCAAACAACAGACTTAGACAGAGACTGTCTTATTTACAGCTAACATTGGTGAGGAAAAATATGCACTTCCATTTTATAAATAGTATAATTGGTCAAAAACTAGGAAAGGGGGAGAGAAGTGCAGAGAAACAGCTTAGACAACAGAATAATACATTTTCTTGGGTGGTAAAGATACATAAATAATATTTTCTACTTTTAGAGAAAAAAAAAGTGATTCTCGTTTCTATACGTCCCTTGTTAAATTAGTGGAAAACGAGTTCAAGTTCTGAGTATACCCAGCTGTATTATACCAGCACTTCTTCAGATTCTGCCCTATTTGAAAGCTCATAACTTTAACTACTGGGACTCTCCAGCTGACTTCTCCACAACCAGAACTTGTTTCTCTGTCGCCGCATTACACTCAATTCACTGCAAATGTGGTCTGTTGATTTTTATTTATGTGCAACCTCACAAAAGCCACTAGATGTCACACTAGAGCAGCAGACCAACTTCCAAAGTAAAGTAAAACAAAAAGTGATCTAACTTGTAGCCCCAAACAGCTATAGTTTCAACTATATTCCACAGGCAAATCATGGTATGTGCATCTTCACTGTAATGTCCACATTTGCATCTAGACATTAGCCTAAATGAGACACAGGTTGTGGGTGGCAAAAAGTCTGCCAGCCCCAGTTAAAAGATCTTTTAAAACTCTCTTTTACCTTTTTTTCTCTCATATCCTTTGCGCTTTCAGCCTTTCTATGCCTGCACTGCTACAAAAATAATACCACATTAAAAAAATCTTTGATTCAAATTAGTTTAATATGCAGATTTTAATTGTCAGCAAATGTTGTACCAGAACCATAATTAGTGCATTTATAGTATAAAGCATGAAATTCCTGTCAATTCACAAAATCAAAGTAAATATGAATTACTTAAAAAAAAAAAAAAAGAAATCACTTGATTTGCACTCTGTCGGTACTTTCCCGAAAACTCTTTTAGACTCTTTTAGACTGAAAAAGTCAAGCGAACCACAGTGAAACACAGCTGGGACATATGCATCAACTGTACATAAATGTGCAGATTGCCTTATGAGATTGAACACAAACTCTAACACCTTCTGTCCTCAGGACGCCGGCGTTAATGGAGGTGATGGAGCGAACAGCTCATGGCTCAGTGTATCCATAATTAATGGAACAATCTGTATGTCTAGATCAAACCGCTCAGTTATTCAGAAGAAAGATTGTAAGCTAACATTTTATTACAATAGTGGGAGGAGATAACAGATTCAAAGATGACTTTACTAATTTAGTAATCCGAAGACAGGAATGCTGTTGTATTATGCATCAAAGAGACAATGAAGTTCCAAAAAAAGTGCCCCCAAGTCTGTTTGTATTTATTTGCATTCTGTCTATAAATGTATTTTGTTACATTATTTTGTCAATTTGTTTTCCTCTATCACTATCAGGGGGATATTTAAGAAAGGAAGTTTAACAAATCCTGTGATAATACCTGTGCTCCAGGTTGCTAAATCCTCTGATGTCTTGACCTGCATTGACCTCCAACACAGCCCCGTGTTGGTTAAGCTGTTTTGGTATGTGCACGTCCACGGCAAACCTATGAAAGGCATCACACACTAAATCCCAAAAGAACAATAAAAATGACCAAAGAAGCAATTAAATTAGATTAGGTTTGATTAGATTGGAATTCATTAACAGTGTTAATTAATTTATGTAATTAATTGGAGAAATCTTTTTTTATGCTAAACATGACAAGCCACATACATCCGTCATTTCTCTGGTGATGGAGGGGCGTGGAAAAGAACGATGGGAATGATCGCCCGAATGGCTCTATGGATGTACTTGAAAATAAAATATTAGCATTAATTGAACAACCAATAGACATCGCCTTTGTGGAGAATAGTTGTTGTTTTTTTAAATATACTCTTTTCCCGGTGAGAGGGTTCCACACTGGCACTTGTCCCGTATTCTTTTTAAAACTTGTGACATCCCAGCTGTGTTTTGTAACAACGTGTGTGCTCTAGTAGCTCTCTGGTCCTCTCTGTTTCAGCAGCTGATCGGCTTTTCTCTCTCATGGCATTTGTTTATGGTTCAGCTGAGAACGAGGAAACTAGCAGTTCATGGTTCACACCGTCACACATTTACCCCAAAGTATTGTTTTTGGCAGGACCTTCTCTAACACAGTAGCTGATGAAAGGATTTATATTTCAGCTTTGCAGGGGCAGGTCTAGAAAAGTTCTGATGGGTGCCAGGCAGAAGAAACTGACCAGGAAAAAGTGTAAAAAAAAAGTGAAGAAAGCTTGTAAAACAAATAGCCAATAATATATTTTATCAACAGGTGTTTACTTTGGGTGAGGTTGCTGTAGGACTTTTATCACAACTGCCACACTTGCACTTCAATAATAAAATTAAAAATTGTTTTTATGTTTTTATCCAGATCATCAGTTTTATCAGAGTTTCTTCATCAATGTTAGCTGTTTAACTTCAGTCGTTACATCTGATGGTTTTATGACAGAAATTATCACCATGGAGACGGTTTGTGAGATTATGATATATAAATTCTGAAATATGATCAAGAACATGGTGAAGATGATTTAGATCAACACATAGAAGTGCATTACATGCTGCATAAACTGACCATTGGACATCTGACATTTATCTAAGAGAAGATCAGTTAACAGCAAATATTTGTAGCACTGGCTCTTTCTGTAAATGGAGATGTAACCAGTCTGCCCCCAAGTGTAACTGGTTCCTATAATAACCAATAATAATATAATGAAAATAGTAATAAAACTATTAAAACATTCTTTATACTGGTAAGGTTTCTCATCTGCAGCTTAGAAAAAATTCATCCAGTAGTCAATAATTTCTTAGGCTCAGCACAAAGTGGTATACCTATTTCACAGCTAGTAAGAAGACATCAGAGGGATGGAAGACAGGCTTGGGACAACCACAACAATCCCTCACACCTGTAGAAGAGCTCGCAGTGAGTGAGTGAGCCCAATGATGAGGGTCATCCCAGGGGTTACATCAACAGAACTGAGACCAGATGACTGCAAAGTAACTCTATAAAGTCCACCTAAAGCTCCAGATTGCAAAGTTAGACATGTAAATGGAAAACTTAAAACTGAAGATAAGAAATTCATGGAGACATAGGCCAAAATGTCAGTGAATGATGACATTGCTCTGACATTTTCAGACAATGAAGCATGCAATAAGGATGTTGCCAGACAAAAATTGAAATAAAAATATTGAAAATGGAGTTGTCTGTTTATGTCTTTAAAACAATGTGGTGGACTGATCCAGCTATGTTGACCTTCCCTCAAATTATTATGCTGGAGATTATTTGGGCATAGCATGAACAAAACCTACTCCCTACAAGGCTATGTTCAAAGCATATACTAGCATATATGAACATGCTGTGTCATCCTGGATTTATCGGCAGCTATACATCCCTCTCTTCTAAGGACTCCTCCCACTTTAAAATAAACTCCTCAATCATTTCCATTCCTTCTAACACCATTGGTTATCCTGGATCCTTTACCTGTGGAAATTAACTTTTGTCTCTTCCCTCTCCGAGTGATGCAGTTAACTTTTGGAATTCCTTCTGGCTCGTCTTTGCTGTTTTCTCAGTGCCTGGCTCACCTATTTGTTCAATAAAAAGCTGTAAATTTTAATTACAGCTTGATCTGGTTTGTTCCTGAGTCCATTGTAATTTTCTGGCCTATTGACCCTCAACATTCAGAGGACTTTCGGGGAAATAAATTGTAATAAGTAACACTTTTCATGAAAAAAGAGAACTAATACGCTACTTGTAAACACGATGTTTATTACACTGTTGGATTAGTAAAAAATTTAAACTTTTTAACATTATTCAACTCTAAAAAATATTCTATTAATATCAAGATTTTATTCAAAACAGAAGCAGTATACAAGGCACCTTCTGCTACTCCTAAATATAAGGATTTGCCCAAAATCAAAAAAAAGTAAAATAAAATACAACTGTAAAAGATTCTAGGCTGATAACCTTTCACTATTTTTTAACATTCATCTTTAAATGTAAAAGTCTAGTGGGGAACAGGACAGACATATTTTGAACCCAAAAAGACCTTGCGCTTGAAATTTAGTACAGTTGCTTTAACATTAATCACTTGCAGGCAAATTTTTGTGGTTGTCATTGCATGAATGTTGTTTACAGACAGAAGGAAAATATTTGTATATGGGGAATTAAAAAACAAAATCATCAAAAATCAGTCTTGTCCTGCAGGTTTAATCCCCAGTAGTAAGTCAGCTTTTTATAAAATTTTTGCAGGTTTTGTTTTTTGTCTTCTAGGTGCTCCTGATGGTTCTCACCCCTCATTTACATTGGATGTGTTTGCGCCATGTCACGGCTGCGCCACGGTTTTGTTCCGACCTCCATGGCGCGTCAATCCAGACGTGAAGCGCCCGCGAGTGCAGTCCGCCTAGCTGGATCCATGTGATCACCAAATCACAGAAAAATTGGAGAATCTTGTGATTGTCCTATGTCAGGATAAACATCTCGTCATCCATGTTAAAAAACAAAATAAAACACTAAGACATCCTGACTGGTTAATGATGCAATGTTTTCACGGCTCAGCAGCGCAAATCTGCACATCCTTTATTTTGAAAAGCTTTGACACTGCTTCCTTGTCTGATTTCCTGTCTGTCCCTATCTTAACTGCATAGTTTGAAGCAATCTGGGTGCTCCATCAAAAGTTGACTTGAGAGCCGCCACAAGGCGCTTCTGGGATGCTTCTGACACACACTGCTGTGCACCTGGTGGGAACCTAACCGTTGACTAAAACGGCCGCGAATAGCAGCGGAGGCCGCGGTGCAGCCGTAACGTCGTGCACACTCACCCAGTGAAAAGGAGAGGTCAGCTTTGTTTTCCTTCAGAGGCCATGGGATGTTTCCTGTTAAATTTCCTTACAGGTTTAGCAACTGATTGGCTGTTTTCCTTGTTTTGATTTTGATGGTCAAGTATTGCAGTTGTTTTGTTTTGTATCTTTGTCTCCTTTTTTTTTTCTTCACTTTCCAGAAATTAAATGTAATTCAGAAATGACCAAATAAAAGAAAAGAACAAGTACAACCTTATATCCACAAAGCTTCTTTACTTTTTTATCCATCACACTCCCCCTTGATAAAGCAAACAAAGCTTGCTATGATGCTGGACATGAGAGGAAAAAGCAGATCACCAGATGGAACCAATCTAGCTGAAAAATGAGCCAATTCCAAAAAACAAGCACCACACTGTGCAACTCTAATAGAACTGTGTCACATTGTTATTTTATCATCATTACTTTCTAATGACATGAAGTCTTCGTGGAATTAAGCGGCATGTTTGACGTCTTGTGTCATGACATGTAACAACTGAGAAACTGTTAACCAATATTCATTTAACTGCACTGCATATGTTGTCCCTCTTTGTCTATTGCTGTTTTCTATTATGGCATGTTTGCATTTTTTTAACTAGAGAAAAGTGCGAAGAAGCAATTACAAGTGTGGTGATTAGACAAATAAATGGGGGTATTAGAGTTAGTAAGAGTTTCAGTCTTCACCACCGCAAAATTTTGAAAAGTAGACAAATGCAAAGCAATATGCATTAAAGTTTATAGTGATGTTTTGATCTGCATGCCTTCAAACATTTCTTAAGACCTTTCCAGACTGAATGCAACATGCACTGTGCTCACATGTGAGTCATTGTATGAACTTTAAATGTCTACAGCACACTTTTGTTGGCTGGCAGGAGGTTCCCAGTTAGCAGTGTTATCAGCAACAACACTACAGATTTTAATCCTCAATTCAGATTTTTTGCTAAGATCCAGTTTTTTGGTGTGGTTGTTCACATTTTTATTTAACTTTAACCTCAACCAGAACTACAACAGTCTATGGCCCTGAAGTTACCTGCTTGAACAGAAAAAAACATGATGTAACACACTGCATGCTGTGTTTACGTGACTTGCTTCATCTTCACAGAATTGTGACATATGTCTCACTTCATTGATATTAGAGTAATATGAAATGCAACATGATCCTTCAGACTAAGGTTGCTTTGAAAAAACATCAGAATTTTTTAATTTAGGGCCAGCCTGGATCTGATATAAAACAAAACAAAAACAAACAAACAAAAAAAAGATTTGTGCTGTCCAGATTGATCAGAAATGGGTCGCACATGAGCCTAAAAGTGGGATTAGGGACAATTTTGGCAGAAGTATGAACATCCTTGTGAAATAGCTGTTTCCACAGTAACCAGTTTCAGGTCTTGCCCCTGAAGTCTTGATACAGCTGCAAACTTGTGTCCTATAGTTCAAGGAATTCAGGAACTATTAGCTTTTCCTTCATTTTTTCTTATGTGTCTCCATAGATGCATCAAGTCTACTGGTTGCGCAGGTAGTCAACACAACTAAACTTTGAACAGTGGCCAGCTGGCAAGAAATGGCATTGAAATGTACAGGTTTGAGAGCAGAGCAGTATGCTCACCACATACTGAATGTTAAGAAAGATCATTAGGATGCAAAACACAGGAGAGGAAACGCAGCATGTATGTTGGTTTGAGGGGACAAAAAAGCTAAAACAACACAGGACATGTAGTTTTTAAAACAGCTGCCATTGTTGCACATCTGTTGATGTATTGGAGATGTCAGTGAAGATAATAAAATTCAGTAATATACCAATCAGCTCAAGCTGTAAGAATTAGAATCTGCTCTTTTTATTGGATTCAGTCGGGTTACTGAGGTAATTTTTGTGCATTTTAATAAGGGCTTTGAGCTCCTGACTTCCTGCCTTACTTCTTTCTTGGTTTCAGTATTGAAAGGATTATTGGCCAGAAGAAAGAAGGGTAATATTTCTCTCCCAGCCTTTGGTCTATTCTGACTTTTCTTTTCTTTCATCTATTCATTTACCCCACCTTTTCTTGGTGATGGTTTTGTGTCTTCACAGGGAGATTTTTCCTTCTTCTCTCTCATTGATTTTCCTCATGTCTGTTTTGTAAATTCTGCAGGAGGTTGTTGCTTTCATGGTTTAGCAGCACATCACCCTTCACTTTCATTTGCTTCTCTCTCTCCATAGTGATAAGGGACATGCTCCAAAGGGAAAAGTTACTGCCTCTTCCTTACTTTTTCTCAAGCCGCTTATTCTCTCATGATAGAATTAAATTCTAAAATCTTTTTTACAAGAGGAAATTAAAGCCTTAAGGCAGAAAAAGTAAGATAAGGAAACCTTTGAAATCTAGGGAGAGTCTCAGAGATGTAAAACATTTTTTCAGCTGAGTAAAACAAATATCTCTGAGCCTAATAAGGTTCTAGATGGGGCTCCAGAATCTGTCTTTCAAAATTTAGCTTATTTAAAAAAAAAAAAAAAAAACAGACTTTAAATAGCAACAATGTCACAAACATGTTGCTGGTTTTTTAAAGGTTGGGATTTTTTCCCCCCCTACAGTTTTATGAAAAGCCAGGGTTCTCTCTGCTTCCCTCCTTCAGCCCGATTTCCCATCTACTGAGAAAAGAGTGATTTTCTGGTGGGGAAAGTGTTCACGGTGAGTTTCCCCTAGAGGAGCTTTCCATTTCCAAGGGCTTTGTAGAGATATTACCACAACTAATCCTAAAGGCAGACCTCTCTTTATTGATGCAAACTCTGCATGTGTGTGTGTGTGCGTGTGTGCACTTGTTTTTCTAACCCCGTGGTATCCTCAACCTGACAAATCACTCACACCGTGGGGACCGTTTTTCCCCGTGGGGTCCAAATCCCGGTCCCCACGGGCA
>JBAMHW010000003.1:10359315-10369824 GCA_037177495.1 Rhadinocentrus ornatus | reverse complement strand
GTGACTTTGGAAAAATGCCTGATGCCAGTGAGCTGTTAACTATAAGTAGGAGATCACTTTTTACTGAGGTAAAAACTTTTTTTAAAAAGTCGGATGGTATAATGTCCAGAGTGCATGTTGTTGATTTCAAATGTCAAACTTGTTCTTGTAAGATTTTTAAATCGACAATATTAAATTGTGACATATTATCCGAATTATTTACAGGTTTTAATCACAGTCTTGTTTGACTGTGTGGAAAAAATTTTTTGGCTAAAAAAGTAGACAGATTGGTTGTATTTCTCAGTGGAAGGGAGCTCTTGGTTTATCTGTACAGGAGGATTTGTAAGTTTTTCAATCATAGCAAGCAGAGTACGAGAATTGTTGACGTTCTTGTTAATCATATCAGATAAATGTAGCTGTCTGGCTTTGCACAGCTCATTGTTATAGTTACACAGGCTTTGTTTGTACAGCTCATAGTGAATTTAAAGTTTATTTTTCCGCCATTTCTGCTCAGTTTTCCTGCATTCTCTTTTTAGGCTGTTGACCACAGTGGTGTTTCTCCATGGTTTTTTTTGTTTGGTCAAGCCCTCGATCCTTATCGGTGCGACAGCATCCATTACATTCAAGACTTTCAGATTGAAATGATCTAGGAGTCCATCAACTGACTCTGCACTGGTTGTTGGTAACATAAACTTCCACAAACTTAGCACCTGTTCTTTCATTAACGTACCTCTTCCTAACTGAGAAGCAGGCTGTTTGGACATTCTGAGTGAACAGTAAATCAAACAAAATACAAAAATGGTCAGACAAGGCCAAGTTAGTGACCGCAACAAAAGAAATATCAGCACCTTTTGAAATAACCAGTTCCAGAATGTGACCTCGAATGTGGATCGGTTCTTTTACATGTTGCCCTAAATCAAACGTGTCCAATATGAAAGAAAATTCCTTGACATTACCATTCACCATGTTATCTATGTGAATGTTTATATCCCTAGTTAAGATAAAATGGTTAAAGTAGAGATAACCGACAATAATTCAGAAAATTCATCAATTAAATTTGCACAGTGTCCTGGACTTCTGTAAACGATTAAAAATAGGATTTTTGAAACGGTCCTTAAAATAAAACTAAGATAATCAAAAAAAGTAAAACCACCAAATGAAATCTCTTTACAGTTGAATGAATCTTTAATTAAGGCTGCTTCTCCTCCCCCTTTCCACCCATTTTGACATTTATTCATAAAACTAAAATGAGGGGGTGCTGTTTCATTAAGAACTGTAGCACTTGTGTCTTCTGTTAACCATGTTTCGGTCAGGAAAAAAAATCTAAACTATGAGAAATGATAAAGTCATTAACTAACAGTGACTTGTTGGACAGAGATCTAATATTAAGTACAGCTATCTTTATGAAGCTTACACTGGTCTCTGTTGTATTCTGAGTTATACATGATACAGTTAACAGATTAGATCGATTCACCCCACAAGTTGACAGTGTTCGATTTCTTATTTTACTAACCAACACAGGAATCCTTCCGGGTTCAGGCATGATCTCAGAACAGCTGTCTGTAGCAGCTTTACTACAGCCAGGACCCTGAACGCATCATGGCATGTTATCTTTGCTGTGAATTCTGATGCTGCTCTGTGAAACTCCTGCACACCCTCCCGTGCCCTGCTCTGCCAAGACAGATGATATGAGAGGGGGATTAGGAGTAGGTGGAGCCCTGTATTTCTTGGTAGATGGTGGTCGCTGGGGTCCGGACTGGGATAGAGACAATCTTTGAAAACCTTGGGTGATGTGGAGAAGAGGGTCTGGTGAGGGGGAGAGCTGGGAGTTGATCGCCTCTCTGCTGTGTCCTTCGCTCTTATCTACACTCATGTTTGGGTTTGCCATCCCAACAGCATGATGCAAGTGTGCACCAAGTAATCTGCATCCAGTTAGATTTGGATGCACACCATCAGGTCTGAATCGCTCCTTACAGTTCCAAAAGATATTGAAGTTATCAATGAACTTTATCCCATGAGCAATACATGCGCTTGATAACCATGTGTTCAGGCCAAGAAGTCTACTGAAAAGTTCAATTACTTTACCCGCTGTAGGAATGGGTCCTGAAATGTCCTAAAAATGTGAACATGGTGTTCTCCTTACTGACACAGTCTCTCCAAGAGCAGAGAAAAGCCTTTCGTCAGGATCTCAGAGCCAGTTTTCCTCATCAAAATATCAAAAGACCCCGTGTGGACAATAATCTTCATACCATCTGGATGTTAAGACAGAATTGTCGGCAAGATCTCTGTCAGTTCCCTGACTGATGTATCAGAAAATGTTAGATTTTCCATCTTTGCCATCCTCAGATGCTGTGTTATAGAGTCTCCAATCAGAATTGTGTCTATTTCTTTTTGTGTGGAGGCATCAATAGCTTCTCTAGTACTCCCGTTAGTGGAATTTTGGTCTCTCCTCCTGGTTTGGTTAGCCCTTGGCCGAGTTTTAGGGCTATTTCTCAAGTTTTTATTGATCCTTGCATCACAATCTTAATCATTCATTTTAACAAGAGTCAAAACACCATATTTATTATGCAGTGAGACTTCAGGTGGTGAAGTGAGTGCTGGAGCTTTAAATTTCCTGTTGGATTTACCTCTGCGACGAACATCAGACCAGGTTATGGCTGGGGTTGATGACTTTGGTCTGGCACCAACACTGTATCAGTAGGAGAGATCAGTCTGACCGTCCAGTTTGGGATTTTACCCAGCTATTCCAGTGTCATTTGAACACATCCAAGGAAGTGTATCAGCCAGGTCTGTACGGGGAGGTTCCACATTCAACATGCCTTCGCGTATGAAGATTTGACTTAGTCCATTTGACAACTTAGTAGCTTGTACAAGAACTGCAATAGAGTCAATAAATTCCTCATTCACACGAATAGCTTGTAGTGTTTCAATCCTATGCTCCAGCTTTGTTATCCTCTAAGAAAGTTGCTCACACTCACTGTTACTGCAGGGTTAGAAGACATTATTCCACTACTTTTCCGATGATCAAAAAATATATTGTTCCAGTGATTAATAAGTGACCAGGAGTCTGTGTTCCTAAATTTCTTGCCGGTAAAGAAAAAAAAAAAGAAGAAAAATGCAAGCAGAAGGGAGGCAAAGCAGAAACGGTAAGCAGACTTCAAAGTGCGCAGACTTTGTAGGACAGTCCATAGCCTACGTAGTCTGCACACTGAATGAGTGCGTAGACTCTGAATTTCTGTAAGGCTGTCCCATGCCTTACAGAATGCTTCCTGTTCAAACCTCAGCTAAGGGTTCTACCTCAGTTTACAGCAGCTTCCTACCATAGTATAAAAACAAGCATGAAAAGTTAAATGGTGATGATAAACTGACGTTTAACTGCATATTTTTTTATATATATATTTAATTAGGACCATCTGTTAAGTTGGTGTTAAAAAAAACAGTAAATCAGCCAATCACATGTCAGCAGCTCATGTAGACATAGTCAAGACAACTTGCTGAGGTTGGACTGGGCATCAGAATGAGAAAGAAAGGGGATTTAAGTTGCTTTTAAGGTGCCATGGTTATTGGTACCAGACGGGCTGGTTTGAGTATTCTAGAAAATGCTGATCTACTGGGATTTTCACACATAAGCAATCTTTAGGGTTTACAGAGAATAGTCTAAAAAAGAGAAAATATCCACTGAGCAGCAGTTGTCTGGACCAAAATGCCAGAGAAAATGTCAGAGGTCAGAGGAGAATGGGCAGACTGGTTGGAGATGATAGAAAGGCAACAGGAACCCAAATAACCACTGGTTCCAACCAAGGTATGCAGAATACCATCTCTGTTTTTTCTTGGCACACTTCGGGCTCCTTAGTACCAATGCCACATGATTTAAACACCACAGCCTTCCTGAGGATTGTTGCTGACCATGTCCATCCCATGGCCACAGTGTACCATCTTCTGTTGGCTACTTTAAGCAAGATAATGCACCATGTCACAACACCTTTCCAAATCCATGGTACAAGTTTTTAAGGCCATTCTGAAGGCAAAAGGGGTCCAACCTGGTACTAGCAAGGTGGACCTAATAAAGTGGCTGGTGAGTGCATGTGGTAGCTATATTCAATCCGCTGGAGAAATGTCAGCAAAGAACTAACTAAATATGATATAGCTCCCATTAATGATAAAGAAAAATGAAAGAAAATGTTTATAGAATTATTTGATTTATGGTCAATATTGGAGGCAAAATGCACTGAGAGCAAAGTACCATCTACATGATGTATATGTACAGAGAGCAAGATGTAGAGGGAAGGTTAGTTCACTATAGCACATCTCAGTGCTCCAGAGACATAAGGAAGTGGATAGAAATATTTGCAGGGCTACTAAGCTGCTGAGATGAGATGCTGGCTTTGCTAGCAGACAAATGATGAAATAGTGATAAACACACATTTATACGGGCTTGCACACAAACACACATGGCTTAAACACTGGGAGATAAACAAAAATGTCATGATGTCCTGTGGATGGAGTTACAGTTACAAATCCACCCTGTCATGAATAAATACAGGTTCACACACACTCTCAGACAACATGCCTGCACATGCAGCTATGTACAAACACACACACGCAGAATGCAGCAGAAAATGCCAAAAGGCAGAAGTCTCAGTGGAGTTGCTCTGTCTGTCTGTAGGTCAGCAAGCTAAAAACTGCAGAGCAGAAGGGGCCACACATACAGTACACATACAAACACACATACACAATCGCACACAGCATCACGTGCCCTTGCTCTTATCTCACACACGATCAGTGCTACTTATAGCCATGAAGGTAGACACAGTTTTCATGCATTTAAGGAACATTTAAGGATACAAAAGCTCACACACACAGTTTGGGTTTGCAGACTCAAAATAATCAACATCCGCATAATGTGATTAATTCATTATGTAAATCATGTCTCAAAGTTTAAGTAAAAAAAAAATCAGTATAAGGTGTTAAAGACAAAATAAGTAGCATTGACACCTAGTGTTTCAAATCAGAACTGCAGTAAAAAGAGAAAAACACAGAGAGCATTCTTCCTCCCTCCCCAACTACCACCCCCGCCTTCTGTGTCAGCGCACTAAGCACTTAAATGTTGTGTTTAAAGTATAGAAGTTTGGGACACACCCATTGTTGATGTAGAGGACAGATTGTTTATAGTGAAGCTTCCTTTTATCCCTCGCTACAAATGAGAATATTTAAAATTATTTTTACTGAAAAAATCCAAATTTTTTAGCCATTAAATTAGACTTGATTGAAACTTCACTTGAAATAAAAATGGTTACACAATATATTTGTTGAATTAATCATTGTATGCCCTAATTTACATGTAATACTAGCCTTGCATAACCACTCTTCCTGTAAGTGTCATAATAGCTTGTAAATATGTTTTCCTCTCAAATGAAAGTATAAATCATGCATTATTCATTTAATTTAAACATCATCTAAATTCAAATTAATCTTTCCTGCAGGTAATAACTCCCTCAGAGGTTTTTCATTATCTTGAGAATGCATGGCTTGTACAATCCAAGTCATTTGTTATTTTTGTTATATCAACCAACTCCGTTTGAGAATGAAACCATAATTCTTCCTCTCTGCTTCTCTCTGGCTTTATTTTTCTCTTCTATTTAATCTTCCTTTGGGATTTTCTTTGTTGTTCTACTTGTTTTTAACAAAACAGGATGATGTGATTTGCCTGTAAGCACACATAGAAAACAAACATATTTTATCAAAGAAACCTTTTGAAAGTTGCATGAGTAGACCTTATAATTACTTTTTAAGAGGTCATAGTTGCATGTATTCACACAAATGTGATATATTTACAAGCTTATGATGGCATGCAAATGATGTTTTTAATGGGTGGTTTGTAAAAACTGTGAGACAACAAACAGAAACATCGGTACATGAAAAGCAGCAGTTATTTTGTAAGAATCTTCTGCACCTCAGTGAAAATGCTCAATCAGAACACAGACGAATCATCAACTGATGTCAGTTTTTGATACTTTTACAGAGACCAATACCGCACAGTTTTTCAGATCAGTAAGGGCGAAATATTCATTTCTAATGACCATCGGATCATTTGTTTGAAGTACTGTACCAGTTAGTGAATACTGGATGGATGAAATTCACCAGCAAGTGAGTTAAAAGTCAGAGTTTGACCAGAAATTTTAACATTTTAAAGGAGTCGTCACCCAGAAGTTGTACTTTTTCAAATTAAAACGTGTATTGGTGTTGGACTGAATTGTTAACTTCCCTGATATAGTCCATGGGCCAGACTAAATTTCTCTACCACTCAAGGTGGCAAAATATGGTAACAATTTTTTAAAAAGGTACATGTCCATAGATTATATTTTGGTATGATAACCTGTCCTAAGTGGTAGCTTTATCCTAGTTATCAGCACATGAAGCTAATCACCCCCTACAAGAAGTTGGATTCTAGGCACTGGTGCATGTTCTACCTAATACTCATTTTCCAGACCCTTACTCATCTTTTAAGAAGGCATCTTTGGTAGCATTTTAAAGGGTAGTCTCATAGCTTTCATTTAAACCCAGTTTTGCATCTATCTAATTAATACAGAAGTCACATGGACTCTTCAAACTATAAACAAATACTATTTTTCCTCAATTTTCACCTAAACTGTAGTCTTTATTTGAGCATTGTGAGAAGTAAGAACAACACTGGCACAAATAGCAAAAACTGAAATACTCACAGTACTGTAACAATTCGGGAAAATGTATAATCTAGAGTCGCCTGCAACTTTGTTGCATTAAAATAAATCATCATAATTATTTTTAAGTGTTGGCCAAAGGTTAGTTTTTATAAAAAGAAGAAAATATTACTTTTTAATGTTTGTTTTATACCTAATCAGTTTGAAACAGGCCAAATACTGAATAATTAATTTTTATAAATTCAATGTTCACTTGATAAATGTGGCCAGCCCACAGCAATCACTTGCCCTGTCTGTTGCTGTGTCCTGGCGCCGGGATTGCATACAGCCTTTGTAGTTGGAAAAATATACTTCATTTATTTTGGGTAAGTCTTTTTAGGCAAGAAGCAAAAAGACGTATGAAAAGGTTGAATCTCTTTCCCAGTTCTAACTTTCCTGATTGGTTAAAAAGACAATCAGACACTTGAAAAAGAATTTTTGCTATTGTGAATGAAAAAACAATCAATTTCAGTGTGTGAAAACTGCCCACAATGCAGTGGGAATCTTATGAAGTGGCTTACTCTATCTCAATTAGCTGCGTCAAGTGTTCCCAACAGACAGTCGCACATTAAAAGAGTCTTTACCTGCTGGTCCAGTAAAAACTTATGGTTGAAATCCTCAGTCAGTAAGGAATTCCTATTGTGAATGTAAATCTTTGTGCTTGTCTTTTTACTGCTACATTCACTTTTTTATTTTGCAAGTTTTCATGCAGTTGTGTGTTGTCCTTATCAAGCTACTTTGTTGCATTAAAATGCTGTATTAAACGAGTTGATAAAAGGGCAGTTCAAAATTCAATTCAGAAACACACACTCAAACACACACCACTACCTTTGTTATTTTTACCCTCATACTTACTCCTGTGTGAATTTCTTTCTATCTGGAGCTAACTGCATCCCCTATTATCCTCATTTTCGGCAGCACTATATATAAACACATTTCTTTTAAATCCAGTGACGCTGCCGAGCTCTGGCTTATGTTGAGGAACATGCAACAGTATATATATATATATATATATATATATATACATATATACGTACATCTTTTTTTTATTGTGTGCATACATCTTATCAGTTAAGAATTAGCTTACTCTATATTTGGTTTACTGATTGTTGTTTCTTTATGTGTCTTATCCAGGGGCGTTTCCTGGACCTGGGAACATCGGGGGCTGAGCCCACACCCTCCCAGAGGAATCTTGGTGAATCAACGCAGCAAAAAAGACTGTTGCATTCACAGACGTCAGGAAATTACAAAACTACCATCTTTTTTAATGTCGTAAGGCGGCTTAGTTTATTTAAACTTATTTCTTCTGGGGTGAAAAAAACATTCGGGGCTTGATGTGAAATGTTTGGGGCTAGAGTCGGGAATGCCCAGACCAGGCGACGCCACTGGTCTTATCTCAAGAGTTCCCAACCTTTTCTCCTGATTTCCCCTCTCTACGTGTCAAAGAAATTAGCATTTCCATCCTCCCCGCCAGACCCATGTAGGCACATATAACCTCATGAATCCCCCGTGATCTTTGATGCCCCTCTTTAAAAAAGCAAGGACTGTTACTGCCGCAGGCTTTTCAGCCTGGGTGAGATTGTGGCTGTGTCTGAATGTCCACCCTACTCCCTAACGCCTCATTCACTACATAGGGCTGCACTATATAGAACACTACATAGTGCACTCATTCTCTTGGCGATTTAGACGCTGAAGCTGTCTATTTTTATCTTGTCGCAGACCACGTGTCTATCAGCCGTCACCACTGCAACCACAACGCGAGTCAAGGTTTCAGTCCAAATCTAATCCAAAGTTGTGTGTAAATATTTTTATTTTTATTTCTTATGTTGTATTTTATTCTTTGTTGCATATCTATTTAACAAAAAATGTGTTTGAACCATGTTGAGCTTCTGCCCACAATGTATTGTGGTCTATATTGATCCGTCTAGTGACCATCGATCCTCACTATTTTTCAAGATGCATTATGGGTAATTTTGAATGCCCTACTTTTTTCTATCTGGACATTCGGACACCCCTACAAAATGGCATGACCCCTAAATAGGGCATTATGTAGGGAGTAGGGTGCACATTCGGACAGACCATGTGTGTATAGAAGACTGCATCCGGGACCCCACGTGATCGCCATGGGACCCACCTTCCCTCCTAGAGTGGCTGTCCAACCGGAGGGCAGGAGCTCCTATAAACTTGCATCAGCATCGTCATTCGGGGCAGCTGTGGACATTGGGACACAGTTCGCCATTCTGAGAAAGATAAGTTCTTGTGTGGTTAAGAGTTTTCCCCTGTGTGCGGATTTATTGCTAAATTGAGTTAAGATGAATTTAATTGGAGTACTGAGTTTTACTTATCGTCCCTGCTTGAAGTGAGGTGACTTTTGTTTTCAGGTAACAGTTTTGGTTTGTATTCTGCCTGTGAGCATGTAGCCCGTTTTTGGGACATTTTCAGTTCTATTTTGTTTTTGTAAGTGGTGAGAATAATTCACCCTTTATGGGACACTTTTAGCTCTGTTTGTTGTGTTGATCAAGTTTTGTTTTGATAAAGGTATTAAGTAAGTCGGAATAGGATAATCATTTATTTGTTTTGTGAACCCATTTTTTTTCTGGTTTAAATAAATTGACATATTTTATTTATCCTTTGTCCGACTCACCCTATGTTACAGTCCTTTTACCCCTGGACAAAAAGGGGGATGTAACCATTACCCCCAAAATGGGAACCATTGACCTAGATGAACATCCCCTGAGGACTGAGTCAACCCAAACATGTAGGACGAGAGGATGATGTCACTGATGTGCAAGTGAAATAATACTGAAGCTGGATTTGAGATTTCCTTTTTTCCCAGCATTGTTGTTGACCCAGATCATGTAAGGGTAGGGGTCTGAAAGAAAGTTAGAGGTAGTTCAATCCTCTAACCAAAAAAATACTACCAGTCCTGCCTCTATAATATTTGTGTCCTTATAAAAACCAAAATAAGGGATATATAACTAAGTTCTCTACAACATAATGTTGCTGGTGTAAAAGGCACTGAGTGGTTCTGGTCTTTTGTGCTGACACCACATTAGTCACTGAGACTTCTAACATCATCTGGATCAAGGTTGCTTTGCATCCCAAGATTTAAAACTAAACAGGGAATAATCAGTGTTTAGTTGTTATGCTCATAATATCTGGAACAAACTACCAGAAGAACCTGATGTCAGCTCCAAACCTTTGTTCTTTTAAATAAGGTCTAAAAACTCTTATCTAGCTCCATTTTTAATTAAGATAGATTTTTTTATCGGTTGAATTTTCCTATCTTTAATCAAGAGCATAATTGTTTCACTTGAGAGCATAATTTCTTGTTTTCACGCTCTAATATAATTTTGCTCTCTCTCAAAACTCCACTCTCACACTCAAAAAATCCCCTCTTGCTCTCATATATATCATTCCTCTCTAGTGTTGCAGGTTCAAATCTCCTTTGCTCACGAATGGTCTCTTTCCCTCACACACTCATTTTGCTCTCTCAAAATTTCTTGGATATTTTTTTCTCTCTCATGGGTTGCTGAATGAGCTGTCTGTCAAACATCCTCCAGCCAACAGAGTACCAGATAAATCGAGGGAATAGTCCCCACCTTTTTCAGGGTGCACTTGACACAGTGCACTGTGCTCTTACAAAGTCAAGTCAAGTTGAGTTGAGTTGAGTTATATTACTGACTAGCCTCCGTAGAGGCGGGGTCACATTTGCATGATCTCACTCATCACTGCTCATCTCTGATAACTCCTTGTTCCTCTTCCTCTGCATGCTGACACAGTCACTGAGTCGTCCAGTGGGTTTATACAC
>JBAMHW010000003.1:10343818-10354397 GCA_037177495.1 Rhadinocentrus ornatus | reverse complement strand
GATCGAACCGGCAACCCTTGGGTTACAAGACGACCACTCACACTATACATATATATATATATATATAAATATATATATATATTACAGTACCTTCTTAGGAAACTGAAATCCTTTGGGGTGAACAAGGACATTCTCACCACATTCTATTACACTTTTCATTGAAAATGTAATATCCTTTTCTTTAAACTGCTGGTACTATTCTATCACACTACAGAACAGGAAACGTCTACTCAATGTGGTGAAGGTCTGTTCAACAATTATTCAGCAGCCAGTAAGAACTCTTAAAGCGTTCTTTGACCACGAGACTGTATACCTGTCATGCAGGATTTTATGGGACCCCTCCCATGTTCTGTGGAGTTTCAGTGGCTTCCTTCAGGACACAGGCTCCACTGTCCAGGCTGTAGGACACAGAGGAGGACGTCTACTTTTGTTCCTAGGGCTCTCCAGCTTCTAAACGCTGAACGCCTCCTAAATAACTGAAGCACTTTAATCGCCCTCATGTCTTTTTATTGCCACACTGTAAATGTTGTCTGCTCTGTGTTTGTTGGACAAATAAAGTTATTTGAATTGAATTGAATTAAACTGAATTGAATTAAAATAAATTGAATTACTAAAAAATTTTTGTTCATTTTAGCTAGCTGTTTCAGTTACTGGTTAGCTTGTATTGTCGGCACCTAATTGTTAATAAACTTTTTTTTTATCCGGTCAATTTATTATTGAAAACTTATTTTGTGCTTCTCTTGTTTGTCTTTAAAAAGAAGGATTTTTTTATTTGTTGCGGTGCAGAACAAAAATGTACATAAGAGAAGTATCAGCTAACATTTGTTAACCTTAACAAATGAAAACAAGCATTTTTCTTAGCATCTTTGTTTAGTCAGTCAGTAAGTTTAAGCTTTTCAATCACAGTGAGTAGCATGTATAAGAAATATTCAAAAGAATGTATTCAGCAATAACAAAATGTTAATGAAAACACAAACATAAAAACACAACATTGTTTTAGATTTGTATGTCTAAGAATTTGACCTATAAAACCTCCATGTGTAAAGGTTTTACAGAAATAACCCCAATACCCAAAAAGTTGGGATGCTGTGTAAAATGTAAAGAAAAACAGAATGGATTAAAAAATTCCATAGAACCCTATTTTATTCCCAGAAGAACATAAGCACCGTATCAGACCAGGAAACAGACTTTTTTACTATTTCATGGAAAATATTTTCTGATTTTGAATTTGATAACAAAAACATCTAAAATTGCATTAAACAGCTATTTTAGGTAAATGACAGCATCAGTAAAATATCAGGGTATAAAAGTATTTCAGTTGTAGAGATGGGCAGACGTTAAGAGCTTTGCAACAAACTGCTTCTAAAAACAACAATTTCAGAAAAAAATGTTCCATAATGTAAAATTGCAAAGCCTTTAAAGATCCCATCACCTACATTGTGTATGATATCATCAAAGATTCAGAGAATTATGGAGGATCTAGAGATGATGTATGGTTTGTATACAGCATTACACAAATGATAACTTTAAGACCTTATTTCAGCTATTATTTTATCTTATTGACAAGTCAAACACCGTAAGCTTCATTTACTTATTCGCAAACTTTTACAGATCATTTCCTTCATCATCTGGTGAAATCACCATGGTAACTGATTCGTTGAACACAAATCCCACTGTAGTACAGATTATGATTTTGATTTCAGATTTTAAAGAGCTGTAAAAAAAAATAAAAGATCAACATATAACTGATATTTTTCCTCATGATGCTTCTCTGAGTGATGCTTATCTCTTTCAGTGGTGCTGTGTTTGCTCAGTTGTGATTTAACAAATGCAGGTGTCTCTCTCTATTCTTTCAAATAGGTAAGTCCAGTAACGTGTTGGTGGTACAAAGAGGCTGACTCATAGCCAGGACACCTCTCAAGATCAGCTGCCATGCTTTTGCATGCATTTTCTTCAGTATTTTTTATTACTCCTGATGCTGGTTACTGGTTGTTTTCTTCATTAGAGAAAATGAAGGCAAGCAATTAAAACTCTGTAGGTAGGATTAGCAAATGGGGAAGAAATCTTTCCATCCATGAATAATTGAATTGGCAACAGAAGTGGATGGAAATGCTGTAGCTGTCATAGTAAGGTAATCCCCCTGAATTCTGCAGATGAAGACCATGAGGTCTTTTTGTCAAAATGCTGTGTCTGAGTAAATTAGGGGTTTTCAATCTAAGCAGTGAAGCACAGAGGAGCTAGTGAAGCATGACACCTTAAATATATGGCATAGAAGAGTAAGTCATGCTGCTGGCTTACAACTTGAAACTATCCATGTGGGAACCCAAATAATTCTTATGGTCATATACAGTCTGCAAAGGAGACAAACGACAGGGCAAAGGGGAGCAGGAATAAATGAGGATAAAGAAGAATAGATGAAAGGATGCAAAGAATATACCACGACAAAGAGAAGAAAGACCCCCGAAAAGTCAGAAATCGAAACAAAGTGTAAAATAGTCAATTAGAAAAGTTAGAAGTAAAAGAAAGGATAAAGGTTGGAGTAACTAAAGGCAAATAGGTAAAATGGACAAATAAATGCTGCAAGAGAGATGAGGAGGTGGAAAGATGAAAAAAGGGGGAACCTAGAAAAAGAAAAGAAATGATTCAAGGCGTATTAGGACAGAAGAGAAGAAGAGGGAGAATGAGATGGTAAGAAGGAAGAGAAGATGAGAGGAAGGAAGAGGACAGCGTTTGTTGTTTCTGCTGTGCATGAGTCATCGTCAGATCCTATTATGACTGAAGCAGCATTTCTGCTCTCGCCCACTGCTAACCTACGGCTACATGCCTAATACACACACACCACATAGGTTGTCACAGCTTTTCTTATGGACACTTCACAAAATGCCAATATATCGACTTTTCTTTCAGGGTCCACAAAAAACAACAAGATTACAAAACAGATACACTAACAAGTAAGATTAGGACTCGTAACACATTTCACAAAACAGCCTCTGACATTAAAAGATGTGTTTCATATTGCACATGCATTAGTTTTCCAAGCCAATAAGCTGGCAGTTTGACATACACATTAACCTTCACACTGGATGGTGGAGCAGTAATAAGCAATGGGATCAAACTGCTGCAATGGAGGAGAATGGTTGCAGCTACAGATACAACTTGTGAGGAGGATTTTGTGTCAGCTCAAACTGTACACTTGCAAAAGTTGTATTTGTTTAAAGTTTGTGTTGTTTGTTTTGTTGTAATGGAAATGTAATAAACAGATAAAGGACGTGATTTGTATCTGTCATGAAACAGAACAGAAACATGGCATTGATCTGTTTTTACACTACTAATTACCCCCATGAAGGTCAGCGTTATCATGATGGAGAGACTCAGCTCCAAGTCTAGAGGAAGTTAAAGTTTATTCCAGGCCTGCAATCAAATGTTGACATGAATTAAATTTCATTTCCTTTTTCAATTTTTAGTAATGATCTCGTTTTCTTTTTTGTTTTTTTTCTTTTGATTGATTGATTGAAGTTTTTATTTTGAAAATGCATGCATGCAAAAGAAAAAACATATGCCTGGTGTAACATACTTCTCCACATACAGATGTACACACAGGCACATACAAAACGGCAAAAGTAACCAGTATAAATAAACAGAAATAAACACATAACAAAATTCTCATAACAATGGACACTACTTCAACTCAGTATTGAACCTGTTCTGTATTCTCACCACACTGACGGAAACACAAAAACCTTTCCTGGCTTTATGGATTAAGGGAATATTAAAGTTAATTTCCTCCTTAAATTAGAAACCCTCTAATCCAGGGGTGGGCAAATATTTTTTACAAGGGGCCACATGAGAAACCTGAATTGTGTCAAAGGGCCAAACCGACAACTTGAGCATAATTCTGCTCAATTTTCTTCAATTGTAAAATTCACTAAATGATATATTATGAATAGCTGGTCCTGGTAGTCAGAAGAATAAAACTATTGTGTAAATATTGATATAAGGCTATGTGAACGTGTGGTTCATAGGTCAAATAAGAAAAAAACAATCACTGAATCAGCAATTTATTTTAACTTCTTAATCTCCACAGACAATGAAAAACAACAAACAATTAAAAAAGTTTTTAGAAATGCAACAATACAACGACTTGTAATGTATTCCTTCTCGATTTACATTTTCAGTGAAAATAATCCAGTCTGTTCTGGGCTTGAACAATGGCATTAAAATCTGGCTGAATGTCTGAGGTGACGATGTGAAGGACAGCTGAGAGGTGGTCATCAGTGATGGAGGATCTGTGTTTGGATTTGTTGAATTTTATCACTGAGAATGTCTGTTTACATACACATAGATCCTCTGAGCATGCCTCCTCAGGTGTGGGAAGTTCTTTTCTTTAAGCAGCATCAACATCATGGTTCACGTTTAACACCGTCTAACGCAACACTTCCTGATGTATAATACAATGCAAAGATGTCTGCACAGGGTTCATTTCTGTCACTTTATCCTGCGTTCTCTTTCAAAGACCAACATTTTCCCAGTCAGATTTAGACAACCATCTGTTGTCACACCCGCCAGATTGTCCCATTTCAGTCCTAACTTGTCCAAACATGCATTTACCTCTGTGGCTAGCATCACTTGTCGCTGTTCACCTTCACTTAAAGCTCGCATCACGCACATACGTCAATGCGGAAATAGCGAAGCGCTTTTCAAAATAAAAGGAGCACAGTTTTATTGCACTCAGCATAGATATTTTACAATCTATGTTGTCATTTATGAATGGCCTTTACGCGGGCCGGACAGGGACGCACAAAGGGCCGGATGTGGTCTGCGGGCCTTAATATGTCCAGGTCTGATCTGATCGATTGTGAATGATTTTGGTATATTTATTGGTAGTAGATTATTTTTAGCTTTGAACATTATTTGGGCTGTTTGATATTACATAATACCTCTAAATTTTATTTATTTTGACTGTAATCTTATTTTAGACACAAAGCTGTGTGTGACATTAGGGAAGTGACCATGACCTGCTCCTGCTGAGCTCTTCTGAATATAATGCTAAAAATTAATGCTAAATGTTTGAATACAGTGGTGGAAAATAGTTTTCAGACACTCCATTAGTGAAATATTGCATGAAGAATAACTTATTTTAGAATCAGAATTTTAACAGCTAAAATACTAAACATATCCTAAAACAAACATTCAAAGCTGTACTTTTTCATTTTAAAATATTTCAAGATATTTGAGATTCGGTCAAATTTTAATTGTCTCTGAAAACATTTTTCCACCACTGTACAACAGAGGAACCTCATTCCACTTCCTTTCAGATAACTCAGAGGCCTACTTGTCTATCCATTTTCTATACCTGCTTTATTCTATGTAGGGTCACATGATATGTTATGCACAAGGAGAACATGCAAAGTCTCCATAAAAAGGCTCCAGCCAACACTGAACCAGGAACCTTTTTGCTGTGATGTAACTAACCACCAAGCAGCTGGTCACAGTCATCATCTCTTCTGTGCAGATTGATGATTTTACTCTGTACTCTATTTTACTTTCATGTAGAATAAAATAGAAAAGCCCAAGAGTTATTTTAAAGCTCATAGTGAAATCTGACCAGATGGAAGCAAAAGATCAAACTATTAACTTATCTGGGCTGTTTTTATCTTCTTCCACAGCAGTTAATAAAATGCTCTGTTCTGTGAACCAAAACTATTTTGTGGGCAGCTGCTCAGTGTCATCCGTCTGGTCCTGTGGCTTTGTTACCCCCTAAAATAGGTTTAAAGATACTGTTGTTGAGTTGTATTAACTGTCTGGAATTGTTTTGTTTTGTTAGTTTTTTAAAACAGTATGGTCTTGCTGGTGTGTTGTTTTGTTTGCTTTGTTGTGTATTCTCTGACTGTGGGCGCATTCATGCTGGCGCTGTTTGGTCATTCAAAGAAGTGGAGAACCTGGGTCTCTCGGTTCACTAGCATGACACCCTGGTTCAAGTGGGTCTCGTGCCATCCGTGTGTGTATGTCAAAGCAAACAGACCGGTGGACAGAGATGCAGCAGCGAGCTTTCCTACAAAATAGAAAAAGCTAGCTGCTGCGCCATTCGCTGCCTCCTGCTGCTGCTTACACTGGACAGTTTCTAGTGAAAACTGTATTAGGATTTATTACCCAAGTAAAAACAGAAGCCAGACTGCAGAAATTTATTGTTGCTCCATTGTTTACTTGGGGATAGGGGCTCACTGTTTACCTGTGGAGGATGTGGGCTGCTTTCACCCTCTGTTTGCCTGTATGTGTGTGTTTGTGTGTGTATTGTTATTTTATAATAGTAGAATCTGATTGGAAGTGGGGACCTGCCAGGAGACCAAGCAGAGCAGATGAGTCCAGCAGTAGCTGCTTAGATGAAGATGGCCCAAATGGCCAAAGAGGAAGAGCCAGAGGAACATGAGAGGAAGAAGCAGATGTTGCAGTAGCAGAGGAGAGCTATGGACTCCAGGTGTGGAGAGCTGGTGTGGTGCTGATGAACACAACATAACATCACACCAGCCTATTTTCTCACAAGCACCAGAAGCCCAGCTCATTATGACAGCTACATGTAGTGACTTACAACTTTTCAAATCATAAATTATATAAAAATGTTGAACATGGAACTTATTCAGACTCTTTTTTTTATGATGCACAGTAGAAAAATGAGCATTTCATTGTGTTTTTTGCATCACCTGCTGAATTTCTATCATGCTATCAAGCTGACTACAGACCAGGTTTCCTCTTGGCACCACCTGTCATTAGATGTCTCTTTAATGACTATATGTTGAAGTGTTCTGGAGTTACAAGTTTTTGAAGTTTTTGGAGACTCGAAATGTACACTTTTGATAACACCTGGATATACTCACTGAAAAACACACATAGAATAGTCTTTTTTTTATGCTAGTGTCACCAAAATTGAACTAGCAATAGATAAGCCTTCATGCTACAGCCTCGTTTGATTTTACAGTTCCTATCTCCATCTTTTCATGTGCAGGTACAAGAAAAAAAATAAAGAAAAATCAAGGCAAGGGAAAAACTGTGTGTTCCAACTTCAGCAACTACAAATGCTGCATGCACTTATACCCAAGATGATATTGTGTGGTGAAATCACCATCTTGTATTTAAAAATTAAAAAAAAAAAACCTGTGTCTGGCACTACATGACAGCACCTGGGTTCAACTCGACACACAGCAGTCTGACTCCTACTTAATCATGATGTCGCACCCTGTTTGAATTCTTGCTTGTGTTGTTCTTATTCTCAGATGTAAGTCGCTTTGGATAAAAGCGTCTGCCAAATGACTGTAGAATAGAAAAGAATAGAATAGAACAGACAAGCTACAGTTATAATAAATTTGACAGAGAGACCATGCTTTTGAATGTATTCCAAAGAGTTTATGAGCAACATCTAATCTAATTTGGGTATGCCTTTTTTAGGCGTTTTTAGCATTTTGGGGTGACAGTTAAGGGGATAACTCCACCCTTCAGGCCTACACTGCCCAAGTCATTTGGAGTACAGTGGTCCCTCGTTTATTGTGGAGGTGATGTTCTGAAAACATCCCGCGATAAATGAAATCCACGAAATGACGACCTTGTTAATTTTTCAAAATTTAAATGCATGTTAATGTCTAATTATCCCTCCTTGGAGTGTTTATAGATCTTTCCCAAACTATAATAAACATTTTCAATATTCTCAAACACTTTATACACTCTCAAAAACTTACATATATTTAACAACGTGAATTTCTTAATAATTACTCACCCCATAAAATATATTACAGCTTCTCTGCTGGCGCTGCGCCCCCACCCTCGTCTGTAACCTTCTTCAATCAAGTATAAAGCTTAGTGAGCTGATTCCTGTAGTAAAATTTGGACATAGAATGGTTGAAATAGGATTTACATATACTTAAATATGCAGTGCTGCATACAACAAAAAAAAATCTGCGAAACAGCGAGACCGCAGAAGATGAACGAGGCGAGGGACCTCTGTATTGTGAATGCTCATTTGCACCTTCGTGTGGATTAAAGAGGCAAAAAAATTTTAAACTGGGGTTTTCGCTTCCCTTGGAAGTGAGCCCTGGTGTGGCTCGCTTACACTGTGTAAGCAAACAGACCAGGCAGTGAAGCAAAGAGAGGAGGTGAAGTTGTAGAGCAACATACTGGAAAGCTTCCTGATTCTCCTGCTGCTCCAACTGGACAGCGTCTTGTGAAAACTGCATTAGGTTAAACATTAAAATAAATACAGAAACCTCACGACTGCATTAACTGATTGTTGCTCTTTTCAGCCATTTTCAGTCCTGGACAATTAATTTCTTCTTGGTCAGTGGTTGTTTCAGGAAAATATCACCTCTAGTAAGCAGTTGTTATAACTGCAAGATGTTGTCCAGACAGTTTGTTGTGCAGTGTGAAAGCAAACCAAACCAAAGGCAGGTGCAAAATTTTTGTGAATTCTCCACTCAATCGTGTTCGCTGGACTATACTGTGTGAATGTGCCGTAAATGTACGCCACATAGGACGTTTCCTGAGCCAGCCCTACCCAACTGCGAAGTAGTTTTATCTTTTAATTTTGCAGCCACTGTGCATTTGTGCTTATTCCAATGCGTGGTCACAAGGGGGCTGCAGTCTATCCCAGTCACTAAACCCTGGACAGGTCAATAGTCCATCATAAGGTTGTCACTGTATTGTTGCAGTCAAAATAAGTTTTTAAATAAAATTTTTAAAAAAAATTCTCACAATGCTTAAAAGGGATGATAATCTTGTGGTAAATATACCACATGATGTAGCCTTTCAGGTGTTATTCTGCCCCATTCCTTCTGCAAACAGGCCTAAAGTACAGGCTAGACCTATGCAGTACATGGGCTTAAACCCAGAATGTCTAAACCAATGCTAGTACAATTGAAACCATTCATCATATGAAAATGCATCTCTTGCAACTCCAATAATTTAAAAATAAAGTCATTATTGGTATGGACAAGAGATTCTTTTAGCAGACATAAAGGTGAATATATGGGGCTGGTCGCCACTGTTACACCTGCACCAGGTTTTGCCAAGAGCACACACTGTCCTGCCATGCACCACAGCAACCACTCTACAGATTGCTAATTGTTTACACCCTTGTCAGCCGGTCACTCACCATCTTACTGATCATCTGCACCTGTTACCACTTGACCCTTCCAGCTTTATATTCACACTCATTTCCTGCCGGACCTAGTTCTTACCTGGACGGACTCTCCCTCTTTCCCTTTCCGGCCCAGTGACTGCAGGATGATCCGTCGACTCCGCCTTGTTTCTCCCAGTTGTAAGATCAATCCTCCTGTTATTCTTTATGTTCATAAAGTCTGTAAATCCTTATCCGGTCTCTGGGAGGTCCATCCTTGATAATCACTGTGGAACTGAAGGAATTTAATCAAGAATATGTGCAGACCCTGTCTTTTTCTACAGATAACAACATAATGTCTTCTTAAGTCTTATCCAATGCCATGAAATGTAAGGAAGAAAGATTTTTCCAAATGCTGCTGCTGCACCAAAGAAAAACTACTCAGACCAAAACTGTGCATGCGAGGGCGACAGGAAATGATAGACGTGAGCTGAACTTTGTCAGTTTAGGGGGTGAAGTAGGAAGAGAGACTTAAGTTGTTCTATATCTTATGGAAAACAACCAAGAAGTCTAATTATAAAATCTTACCATGCATCATACAGCATGTCTATATACTGTACTACTCTATTTCTAGGAATCATAGGTGATTTGTATGTTTCTGCACATTCTATAAAAGGAATGTAGAGATTTGATGGATTTAGAAAAATGAACAAGATATTCAACTCTCAAAGGTTTTCCTGTCAAAGGCTTTTCTTCACTAGTGTCTGCACTTTGGTGCACTTTGGTGCAGACACTAGTCTGAGTAAGACTAAATACTAAATGTCGTTAAGTGTACCTGGGAGATACAACACTATCTTATATCTTTAAAACCCCACACAAACGCTTCCAACATACCTCATCTTTTGCTCCTTGAATCGAGTCATCTGTCTCTGACAGCCAAGAGACATTTTTATTTCCTTCAAGTATTGCTAAAAAATACTGTTGATCTCTCACATTAGAGTGCTTGTCTCTTCTAATATCATAGGGATGCTAAAGTAGTTGCACCGCAGCATTTAATTACAAAAAATTGTGATCAGGGGAGTTATTTTCACAGGGGATCCTGTAAGATGACAAAAGATCCCAGCGGAAAGAGACCAAGGAAGTGGTTGCGCTGCTTCGTTAGATATGCAGCCATTTTATATGGTGGAAAAGCTTGTCTTTATTCCTATTATTTACAAGCTGTTTGGATATTTTTGCATATTGGCCTTAAAAAAGAACAGGAAAAAGAAAATCCATTTAAATCGGAAATGAGATTTGATTTAAAAATTTTCAGAGATTTTATTTTTAGGCCATTTCGCCTTTGCTGGTATGGAAGCAAGAACTGCTTACATCAGGGGCTGGAGTTTTAAACCCTGGATGAAGGATTACAAAAAAAAAAAAAAAAAAAAAAAAACAAAACAAAGCTTCTTCTCTTCCTCCCCCAAAGACAAAATAAAAAAA
>JBAMHW010000003.1:10311447-10322041 GCA_037177495.1 Rhadinocentrus ornatus | reverse complement strand
CGATCTCTGTGATGTGTTGCTACCCCTGAAAAATGCCTGCCCTCCTCTCGCCACCCTATCATTATTTTACTAGATCCGCCTCTGAGCAAAATATAAATCTAATGCATTACTATTATTATTACTTCTAAGCACTTAGAAAAGTAATTTTTGCATAATACATACTCTTAAATAATTACAGTTAGCACCACTTGGCTGCTTCTTACTCTGTTTAGTTCATGTAGAAGCAATAAGAAGGGACTTACGTTTTCCACACTGATTCTGATATTACCTACAGATGTTATATCACTATCAAACTATATATCTTCCAGTCCAAAAAAAAAAACAAAAAAAAACAGTAATAGCAGCTGTACACATTTTGGACAGAGAAGATATATCATTTGAGATTTGTTTTTGATATTGCTATTGCTATTGGCATGCTTATTATCATTATTATTGCTACTGTCATTATTATTGTTAATATTGTTGTTATTATTGTGATCATTGTGAATATTGTTATTATAGACATGATCAATAATGTTATTACTTTAATAACTATTTTATGCTTAATATTTATTCTTACACATACTCAACACACAAATACGGCTATGCTCAATGTTAACACTTCAGATTATTATTATTTTTTATATATCTTTTTCTTTCCCTTTCTCTTTCTCTTCTATCCCTTTTTTCTATTATGTTTTTACACTATCACATACACAATGCACTGTAAACATTGTCGCGATTTGCAATTAAAAAAAATTTAAAAAAAGTAAAAGACCTAAACAGTTTCCTTTTGGGTGTAACTTTGAGGCTATCTAGATTGTGTTTAGTGTAACTCGCACAATAGGTGAAAGGAGAAGATACCCATCCCTGCAAAGTAGAAAATTGCGATCCAATGTGAAGCACGATCACAATACAGATAGGCTTTATTAGAAAAGCTGTGCAGAGGGAGCTGCCCCTTGAGCTTCACTTTATCTTGCGTATGATCCCTCTTGGACAGGAATAACGTGTGAATCCTGCTTTTGTTTTGATAACTCCAACAGTCATGCAGAAAAACATTTCGCACAATGTTTTGTGACATTGAGTCATAAAACATATTTCTCGTTACCGAGGGGGGGCTTAATCCCTGCATAATGAGTCTAGAAGCAGAACACGCCCATCACTGAGAAATCTGGAACATTCCGTCTTTACCTGTGTAGACTAGACGGTATCAAACACTGATCGAGCTGTGTGTCGTCTGTCCACACAAGTTGTACACGTGACTGGTTTGATGCTTCAGCTCAGACGTCTGGGTCATCCTTCAGTCACTCTGCATCACCGCTCAGGAGGCAGCATCCTACTCTGGTCGCTATTCTCCTTTAATTGTGCCTTTTTTCCTGCACTTTATTCTTAAAGGCTTAACAGGGCAGCAGCGTTTATTGTAACTGGCCATCCTGAGCTTGTGGGCGCAGCAGACATCCATCGTCTCCAGCTGTCACAGTACTGCGCGGAGTTTGGCATGTGTGGGCCGAGTGTAGCGGTGCTGACGGTGCTGACCGCCTGCATCTGGAGCGGCCCCAGTCTGTGCGCGGCGGCGAGGAGCCAGCAGCTCAACACGCGACCGATCATCGGTAAGACTGCTGCACGAGGCTGCCGCTTCGAGTGCTAACCGGTTGGATATGGATGGCTGTTATGTAATTCTGAGAGAATGTTCTAGAAAAAGGTGTGTGTGGCTGTAGAGAAGCTGGGACTCTGTTAACATTAGCAGTGAGAGCTTAATTCAATACAAATATGTGTGAATCCAGCCAATAAATAGGCTCTTACAATCATGGTCAAATCATAATGATAAAATGTGCGCCTCGTTATTTTCCAACGTGTCTGTTGCTAAACTTAATTTGAGCCGAGCTTTTTTGTAATGTTTTGCCGGCCTTATTGTCCCTCATTATTAGTATAAAGTAATCAAAGAAAAAACGACGTAACGTGTTTAAGTATTAGTCAGTGAGTGTATGTAAGCTTTGATTCAATTGTAATTTGTTAGTCCGAATCAGTCTAGTAAGCATTAAGGGAAATGTATTGAGAGGAATGAGAGAAATGAATATTTTTCTTCGTTTAATGTAAAACTCTGTAAAAAAAGAAAAGAAAGTTTTGTCTGAACAGAGCCCTGCGACGTTCGTCTGCAAGTTGCTGGGATAGGCTCCAGCTCCGCCGCCACCAGGTTTGGAATAAGCACTATAAATTACAAATGGATGGTTCTGCTGTAGTTCGGCGGGAACAGACTAAACACGGGTTAAGGAGTAACTTTTACATTTTGTCACTGCATCCCCTGCTGCCCCGTGTGGCTTGGATTGGACTGGTTTGAAAAGCAAAACTGGGTTGAAATGTTTTGTATCACTCAATATGTGACGTCGGTATCTAGGCTGCAAAAGGACAAAATAGTCCTTTTGCAGAATTTCTTCAAAATTCTTCAGCTTACCAATTCCTAGAAACGGGTTACGCACTAGCCACATTTCTGTTAAAAACGTTGGGAGGTGTCTGATCAAACTACTGACCAATCAAAACAGTAGAATTTCTGTGCAGACAGAACTCTTTTTTTCAAAGGAAAAGTTTCAGAATGCAGAGGGAAAGTGTTTCATGGAGACATTTCTGTCTGTTCATTATGTGTGTTTTTTGTACTTGAAGACATTCCACCTCTCATCTGAAAGGTTTCTTCAGGTCTAACCAGCCGGTGGAAAGATTCAGCATATAAGGGTTACAGGAATATTCACATGTTAAGCGTCTTTAAGTTCACACAGTGTCACATCTGACCATTCTGTTAGTCGTTGAAGTCGTTGTCACCTGAGAGTTGTTTACTCACATGAGCAAAACTGTTTTGGTCACAAGGTGGTTGAGAAACCTTCTGGGGTGGAGAAATAAGGCAATGTAGGAAGGAAATACCGGTTCTCTTAGAAAATCTATCAGTACAAACAGAGACTGCTGTGAGACCAAATTCATTCAGTGCTTTAACACTAGAAACCCCAGGATTTTCAGTTTCTCCTGCAGTCCCCCCTACCTCTACCATAGTTAGTTGCCCCACTTACTGATTCATGTTTTTCAAATGAGGTAGACTGAAATCTCCCCCACCCAGATTACTAATGCAAGATGTATCTAACTTTCCCTTCAGTTTAAAGCTGTAGAAATAAGAATCAATTTTATTGCCATTGTCAGTGAAAGTTTCACAGAAGGGGGATTTTTCTTGGTGCAATGGTGCAACATGTACCATGTAACATGGACTAACTAGTAAGGGAAATAAAATAAAAGGTAATAAAGACTTTAAAGTAAGGCTATTAAGGCAATCTTACTAAACAAAAAAATACTCCTACTACATAAAAACACAATATACATGTAGCAACAAACAATAGTGTGGGACGGTAAATATTAATGTTAATGTCTAGCAGCAGGCGAGTGTGGGATGAACCACATAGTGCAAATGGCAGATATTGATCGGTGTCCATGAGTCCGGTACTGGGCAGCTGATTGTTCATGAGTCAGATACAAAGTTATTTAGTGTTCATGAGTCTGATGGCAGAGGGGAAGAAGCTGTCCATATGGCGGGAGGTTCTGGTCCAAATGGACTGGTGCCTCCTGCCTGAGGGGAGAGGGACAAACAGATCGTGTTCAGGAGGAGAAGGGTCAGCTGCGATCCGACCTGCATGTCATCGGGTCCTGGAGACATACAGATCCTGGAGAGATGGGAGCCTGAAGCCTATCACCTTCTCAGCGGAACGCAGTCTGTGCTTATCCCTGGCAGTGGCTCCAGGTACCACACGGTGATGGAGGAGGTGAGGATGGACTGGATGATGGCCGTGTAGAACTGCACCAACATCTTGCCGGGCAGCTTAATTTTCCTCAGCTGCCGCAGGAAGAACATCCTCTGCTGGGCCTTTGTGATGAGGAAACAGATGGTCGATTCCCACTTGATGTCCTGGGTGATGGTGGTGCCCAGGAAGCGGAAGGAGCCCACCATGGAGATGGGGCAGCCAGTGAGGACAAGGGGGGCAGTAGGGCTGTGATTTTCCTGAAGTCCACGATGAACACGCTTGAATTTCCCTGGCGGTGACGTCATATGCTGGTCTTGAGATCTGACGGCGCAGATAGTGTTCAACATTATATTTTATCACACATATAACTCATTCAGTGCACTCAGGGGATCAACAAACAACTGGTCTGAAAGTTGTAAACCGTCTAACCGGGAGTGGAGAGGCTCTTCTTGGTGGCTCAGTAAGCCGAATTCAAATTGTGTAAATTCTTCATGTCAGTAACTTTACACAAGAACAGGAAGCCGACGAGGTGTTAATAGCCCCCCACGGTTCCACGCCCCGACAAAAATATTCGTAGACTGGTCGTTCTAGTGTTAACAACATCTAACAGATTTGAATCTTTCTTCACATTGATAAGAGGTTTCTCTTCAGGGGACTACAGCTTGTAAACTACATGAAGCACTTATGTCTTAACCAGACTTCCTCTCCTCTGTGATCTGGTTCTGACTCTATTAGTGGGAAATGTGGGTGCGGTCATATTCCTTAAGTTGCAGTGTGGAACTGAGTTTCTTCTCTTTTCATGTCTTTCACTGTTGCTGAAATCATCTTGATTTATTTATTCGTCCCATAACAGACATCTAGGCAGATAATGAAGTAATATGACAGACTTGGAACACTTTGGATATTTATTTATTTATTTTACCCACACTGTGATGTACTGTGATCTAGCAAACTGAGCTTTCCCATCTCATGACCTACCAGCATGCACAGGGACACAGAAAGTATTGTTATCACATCACAGGTTTTTATCACTGGCGTCCATGTAATCTGATGAATTTAATCAGAATCCATCTGAGGTTTAGATGTTGGTCATGCAGCATCGAAGCTGATGAATTGAATTTATCCCAATGCTCTAGAATGCAATATTAGTTGTTGCAATATTACCACTTTTTCCTCTTTTAACATACAGCAATAAGAACAAATATCAAAGAAGACTTTAGATTTTAGAAGCTTATAAAATTAGATTTATAAATCTTGAACTCAGAGGGGAAACCTGCCTTTTCTGAAGGATCATCAAAAGCATTTTGGTTATTAATGTTTTGTGTTTCACTGTCTGTTTTTTTCCTGTCTGGGCAGAATTTGAGTAGATGTGAAGCAGCAACTTCACTCTAAAGTTCTTCTCTCCTCTATATATATGAAATGTATTTGTGTAACTCTACAAATTTTCTGTGTTACTCAGGTGTGTTGGCACAAGAAAGTATTCCAGGTGACCAGTTTGCTAATGGCTCTTCCTATATCGCCGCCTCTTACGTCAAATACATGGAGAGTGCGGGAGCCAGGGTTGTACCCATTCGGTAAGATAAGAAAATAAATAAAACTTTTGAATTGGGAAAAGTTTGGATAAACAAAATCAGTCAGTGTCAAGTTTTTTGTCAGGGGAATCATCTGACTTCCAAATCAGGAAATGGATCTTAGCAAAAAAAAAATCGAATTTGAAGATAAAGGCCCGTGTACTGTGAAAGTAGCTATAAAGTGAGGGGAGGCTCCGCCCACATCACTGTGCATCAGGTACCATGACTGATGTTACAGTCCGTCAGGTAGTGATGATGGACCGAGCCGAGAATTCAACAAGGAAATCATCTCTTTGATATTTTTCCAGTGGGACACCCACAAAGACTGTCACTTCTAAGATTGATTAAGATGAAAATGTCTATACTTTAAGTTTTTATTGTGGCAGCCTTTGAGTTATTTTCTCTTTAAATTAGCCACCATTCGACTGTTCTGGCAGCTGTAGTGTACTGATTATACTTCATGTTGATGCAGTTGTGTTGTGTAGTGTACCTTTTCTTCTGTAGTTTGTTTATAAATGCTGAAGTGGGCCAGCCTCTTTCTGTCTTTCCAACCTTTTAACATGACCCAGTTCTTCCAGAATTTTGAGATCTGCTGATCAAATGCTTCTGGTTGTCCTAAGGTCCAGGTTAAAACACAGACAGACAGACCTTTTTTCTGTTGTTGGCCTATGACTATGGAACCGTCTTCCACTCCACATTAAGACCTCACCAACAGTGGATGTTTTTAAAACTAATTTAAAACCCATTTTTATTCTCTGGATTTGAAATCAGACTGAGATGTTGACATTTAGTTTTTTGTGTTGTTTTTCCAGTATTTGTCTATATCTAATTTTGTGTTGTTTTACTTGGTTTCAAATTGTACAGCACTTTGGTCTGTTGTTTTTAAACATGCTTATAAAAAAACTTGGCTTGACTTTTTGTTTAAGCCAAGTTTTACCCTTTGATTTTTGACATTGCAAAACATATAAAATGTTAAGTTGACTCTTGGAACCGGAGCATATGTATCTAGAGTGAACGTGACCTTCATGTGCTGTGTTTTTGGATGCAAATTTGGATGCTATGCATGTTTGCATGTGTGTAAAAATCTTAAGTTGTTTTGCAATCAGAGCTGACAATATTATGGTTTTAATATTGTTCCGTCCTTTGCTTATATTCTTGTGCTTCTTCTAGTGCATAATTGCTATGTTTCACACCATTCATGTAAAATTTGGATGGAATACAACATGATCATTCAGATTGCGATTTGGTAAACATCAGATTTTTATCTGATAAAGTTCCATACATGAAAGTGATCTTGGTCAAAAAATCTGATTTGCACTTTTTAGACAAATTCAGATATGGGTCACATTTGGGCAAAAAAGTGAATTTGGGCCACTTTTGCCTGCAGTGTGAACATCACAACATTCTTCAAGATTTTATAGGCTGTTATAAAATGCTTACTCATTTGAGTTAATTGTAACTGTACATTATTTCATGTAATAAATTTAAGAACTAAGAAGTGTCTCAGTTTCCAAAATGAACAATGGGGGATTTACTGATAGTGTCTATAAGTATAAAAAATTGTCTTTTTGTGCCTCTTTTGTTTATCAGAATCAATCGTACAGAAGAAGAATATGTTAAGATCTTCCACTCAATAAATGGGTGAGTCCACACGAAACAGTATTGTTCAGCTTTTCTCTATGTACATTTTTTTTCTCTCTGCTGCTGGTTTAATAGTGAAAGCAGAACTTGGTCATTTTGAGGTGATGGTGGACTTATCTTGAATATTTAAATGAGAACACTTTGGAGACACCTCCCCCTTCCTCTCTGCTGTGCTACAGCATAGCAGTAGTGGGTGGAGAAACAAAAAAATTGATCAGAAACTGACTCACTTTGATGAGATAAGCTCCCTATTTTGCAACAACAAGAATAGTGGGCTGCCATGCTTTGGCACCCATGAAGCAATTGGGAGGGGTTAAGGGCCTTGCTCAAGGGCCCACAGTGGTTCACCTCTGTTGGCATGTTAGGGACTTGAACCCAAGCCCACCTCTGTAATCACTAGGCTACCACTCCCTAATATTTTTTCCATATGTTCTATAAAAACCAACTATGTTTATCCCACCCTAACATTGAAGTGTTTCCTCAGGTTGTTGCTGCCAGGAGGCGACGTAGATCTTCAGACATCACAGTTCAGTCGAGCTGCCAAGATCTTTTACAACTTGGCTCTGAGGGTACGGCATTTATATGAAAAAATGACTGCCAAGCTCAAGTAGGGCCACATGGATGCCATTTTTTGACAGTTGCAGTAAAAGGACCCTAATGAGGAGACTCACTCCTTTATCGTTACATTATGTTGCTTATTCTTTGATCCTCTGCAGGCAAATGATGCCGGAGACTACTTTCCTATTTGGGGAACTTGCCAAGGCTTCCAGCAGCTCTCTGTCTTCACAGCCAACAGAAATCTGCTTACACTCACTGACACTAAGGCCGTGGCTTTGCCTCTGACACTCACCCCAGGTATTCATCAGGATGCATATCTTAAAACAGCGCAGAATGGTGGAATGAAACAATAAATATTGAAAACGTGTGTAGTAGCACTGCAAGAGCAGAAGAAATTAAAGGACTATTATGCCTTTGAAATTTAAACATTTTATTTAACCCGGCAAGTGCCAGTGGGTAAAACAAAAAGCCGGTTGAAATCTGTGTTCACTCATTACTAAACTCTGCTTTCTGTTTTGTTATCTTTGCGCGCACATTAGACCAGGTCCTGGTTAAAAAACAAAAACTGAAAAATTCTACACATTGTGTACATTTATTAAATCACTTTTTTTGTTTTTAATTCTTATTTTTTATGAAACCTTTATTCTATTTGTTAAAATTCAAATTAGGCAAATTTTATGACTTTTTTAGTCAAATAGACCAGTGGTTCCCAACCTGGGGTCTGGCAGCCCCCAAGGCTGTCCTGTACAGGGCACAAAGGGTCCCTGAGGCTTTGAACATTTGAGCCATTGTGCTTAATATCCAGACATCGTCTCAATTGTAAGACAAAAAAAAGTAAGACTGTATGTTGTTAGTTTAACTCTGGCTTCATGGAAGGAGAGGATGTAACCAGAATACATTATTTATGGTGAGAATCTGACTTTTAAAAGCATTAAACCTAGCATGGTTTCAGCACAGGTTGGGGCAGGGGATCCATGGCTTGTTAGTAGTTGAATTAAGGGGGTGCTCAAGAAAAAAGGTTGGGAACCACTGATCCAGACCACATTTATTTCAAATGTCACTGCTCTCATACTTACACACATCCCTTGCATTGGCATGATTGTTAGGCAGTACTTCCACCAGAGGGCAGCGCAGAGTTCTAACGTCACTTTTAGACAATAGCAAATGTGCTGGCAGTAGAAGAGATCATGATAATTCATATTCTCGGAAAGATACATAAAAATAGCTGGGCCTGTAAACTGTCTTGGTCTGTATGGCTATGAAATATATTGCCGCTTCTTCTTGTTTGTTTCTTTCATGGGTCGTACATCATCTATATTACTCAACACTGTCCCTGTGGTTTCCGGCGGTACTACTTTGTTTGCTCTATGAGGGTACACAACGGACCAAATTATGCACAATGAGAATGTAGAAGACAGACGAAAAGCTCAGAATCCATCTACTGCATACAGAAATGGGACAATTTAGACAGATTTAGACTGGGCTCTGTGTCCTGGACAAAATTTATGATTCCACTCAGAATGAAAAACAATAATATAATGAATGTGGGGGGCTGCGGCTTGCATGTGGACTTCTAAAATGTCGCTTGTCCACAGTTGATTAATAAAAGTAAAAAGCAGCAGTAACAAGTGGCTAAACTGGTCAATCTCAGTTTATAAAACATAGAAACCATCATGGACAAGAAACAGCTGAATGGTATAAAGTGGGAAAGGCAAAGAGTTGTTTACAATACAAACAGGAGTATACATCAGTTGTTCAACTCAGGATGAGGGGCGGTCAGTTCAGCATCAGAATTCAACCTAGCATGTTTTTGGATGGTGGCAGGAAGCTGGAATACCAAATAAACATGCAAACTTTACACATACTGTAAATGCCCCAACCAAGACAAATGTGCCTAATTTCACCAAATGAAAGCCAAATAGTTCGACCAATTTTTATTTCTGGCCAACGTGTAGACTAGAAACACATGAAGATTGTGGCCTTTATGTGTTTTGTTGTTGCTCATTGTCTGCTTGGGTTTCTTTCCAAAGAGGCTAGGTTAATTGCAACCTGTTCAGAATTTGTTCTGCTTTTCATTCACTGACAGAAGTGTTATTTCTTCTAGGCTGTGATTTTTTTTTCCTTGTCTGAACATAACTCCATTTCTTTCCCTCCTGTAGCTGCACAGTTCAGCCGTTTGTTCCGGAGTTTTCCCGAAGATCTGTTGCAATCTCTTGCTGACGAAAACATCACTTCCAATTTCCACAGCTGGAGTCTTTCAGTGCAGGTATTTACTACAGTTCTTCATTTTTATTTACCCTGAAACCCACTGAGAGATCTATCTGTTATCATGCCTCTTTGGCAAAGGAGTCAATGTACATCAAACTAGGAGGATCTTGTGGTTGTGACAGTAACATTGGTACAAATGAGTGTTATAGGTTATAAGCACATAGCATAACAAACACTAGGAGTGCTGTATGACTGTGTGTGTGAATGTGACATGTAGTGTAAAAGTACTCATGGCTAGAAAAGAAAAGTGATATATAAGTACAGTCCTTTTACCAGTGTGATAATGTTCCACAACCTGAGAGGTACAGTCAATTTTCACCTGACTGCAGTATTATAAATATTTAATTACAAAACACTTAATAACATTATTTTGTAAAATTAATTAACGTGTCAGACTTTCTGCCTCAGATTTCTAAAATTACCTCAGCTAGATTTTTTATCTGTAAACCATGTTGTGAATGAAAAAGAACATTTATACACTAAGAATAGGACACAAAAAAGTAGTGCATACACACAGTTGCCACCCTCATGTCCACAAAGGCCGCTACCATAGTAACAGCCGGACCAGGGCTTTTTAGGCCATAACATTTGAATTAATTTTTTTTGTTTCATGTTCTTATGATAACATGTCTCATGTTGTGCGCTTCTACTATAAAGTTATGACATGATTTGTCTAACATTTCTACATTTCCATTATTAAGACTTACAGATCATGTTTGTCCTTACTGATATACAGGACTGTCTCAGAAAATTAGAATATTGTGATAAAGTTCTTTATTTCCTGTAATGCAATTAAAAAAC
>JBAMHW010000003.1:10296808-10309625 GCA_037177495.1 Rhadinocentrus ornatus | reverse complement strand
TCATGGTTTTTAATTGCATTACAGGAAATAAAGAACTTTATCACAATATTCTAATTTTCTGAGACAGTCCTGTATATTCTAATTTAAATGGAACAAAGAACCAAAGTTGATCAAACAAATAAATAAGAAGTTTATCCACTTTTTACTAGTGGTTGAAGTATAATTGTGTAATGATTTCCAGGGGAAGGATGAGTGCGGACCCACTCGCAGACAGTTCAGGACAGGAGCCTAGAAATGGAATAGGTGATGAATGGTTTACTCCATAACTCAAAGCAAGGCTGGGCATAATACAGTCAACTTTATACTATAAACGATCACAAGGATCCATGAAAAACCATGACAAACCGTGATGCTGAAGCCATGAGACACGCTGGAGATGAAACCAAAAGAAACCAAACTGAGTCAAAAAGTTATGGCAGGACTAGACAATAACTGTCGGGGATTTCAGAAAGATCTAGTATGTTTTGTGTAATAGACAAATTTGGCCTACTGAATATTCTTCCAATATCATTTAGACTATTAGGAAATTAGTATAATTGTTTGGAAACAAATATAATTTTGAAGCAGAACACTGGCTAGTTTAGTGAAAGAACATCTTAGTTACTGTTTAGTTTAAATTACATTCAGCTGTATCCCTCTCTTTTCAGCCATGAAGAACCAACACTGTTTCACCAATCCTCGAGAGGAAGAACAAGCTCTCATTTACAACTTCCTGCCCATCTACAGAGGCATCCACGCAGTCTTTGTGCAGAATTATTACTTTGATTGATGAACACTGCTGAAGATGAAGTACACCCACCTCAGTCTGGTCAGACGTGAGCCAAAACCAAACCTAGTGGAGTTGTTACCTTCAGCAGATAAAACATAAGGGAATGCAGAAGTGAAAAACAAGATGTTTTATAGATAATAGAAGGAAAAGAAGCTAAAGTAAAGGAGAGAAAATATTAAACAAAACACAATAGAGACAGATATAGATGGGAATTAAATTTAAATTCAATTGACAGTGTTTGCTTAACACATGAACTCCCGTCCTTACTTTTAAATCCACAAAGCAGAATAAAATTAGATTGCAGATTTTTGGCCCTCTAAAGCAGTGGTTCCCAACCTGGGGTCCAGGACCCCCCAAGGAAGTCCCCTGAAGAGCACAGGGTGTCCCCGAGGCTTTGAACATTCAGAGCCATTGTGATTAATGTCCGCACATTGTCCCAAGGGTGAGAATCTGACTTTTGAAAGCATGAAACCAATAATAATAATAATAATAATAATAATTATACATTTTATTTGTATTCACCTTTCTTGACACTCAAGGTCACCTTACAATATAAAACACAACAACAAGAACAAATCAATTAATACACTCATAGATAAAACGATGCATAACAATGATCAGAAGCAGTGTGAAATATAACAGTGAGTATGCCAGTTTGAACAGATGTGTTTTGAGTTTAGATTTGAACAGTTGTATTGAATCAGAGTTGCGGAGGTCAGGGGGAGTGAGTTCTAGAGCTGAGGAGCAGAGCAGCTGAAAGGTAACAAGGCAGGCAGGGGGGGCAGTGAGGTGGATGGAAGAGAGGGATCTGAGGGAACGGACTGGGATGGAGACATGGAGGAGGTCAGAAAGGTAGGGAGGAGCGAGGTCATGGATGGCCTTGTAGGTGAACAGCAGCATTTTGTAGTGGATGCGGTAGGTGACGGGGAGCCAGTGGAGCTGCTGCAGGACAGGGGTGATGTGATGGGTGGATGGGGTTCCTGTGAGGACCCGGGCTGCTGTGTTCTGAACCAGTTGAAGTTTATGTAGTGTTTTTTGGGAAAGACAGAATTGAGTTGCAGTAAACGAGTGACAAGACTGTGGACAAGTATGGCAGTGAGAGAGGGGCGGAGGCGGTTGATATTACAGAGTTGAAAATATGCTGTTAATATGTGATGTGAGTGCTGTCAAGGATGACACCGAGACTCTTTACCTGAGGGGAGGGGGAAATGGAAGAGTCATCAACGGGAATGCAAAAACTGTCAGATTTCGAGAAGGTGGATTTTGTGCCTGTTAATAACATTTCTGTTTTGCTGCTGTTTAAGAAAGAAAGTTTGAGGTGAACCAGGACTTAATCTCTTGAAGACAATCTGTGAGGAAGGATGGTGGGAGGGTGGAGTTCGGTTTGGTGGAGAGGTGAAGCTGGGTGTTATCTGCATAGCAATGAAAATGTATGTGGTGTGTTACGACCCCAGATGGGTCTAGGGGTGCATACGGGTCATACCCAAAACAAATCGGAGACGGATACATGCAATACAAGTGGATTTATTTACAATTAATCAAAATTAAAACAGAAACATTCAATAAGTCTCAAAATCCGACAGAAACCATAGGCTCAATAAACAAAAACAAAACTCAACTTAAAGTGTCCTGTAACAGGTATAAAGGCCCACTATGGCAGTTCTGACAATAAACAAATACAAACGTTAATAAAACAATAAGCTCACTTAAACAAAGCAAGGGGAAGTCAATCCCAAACCACAAACTGATTTCTAATTCCACAGAAGTCCCACACAGGGCAACAAGTGTGCAAACACACAAAGTTCCAGTTCCAAATGGCAAGCTGTGCTGCAATCCCACTCAGCTGCCCCGAATGAAGGTAGTCCCATCCTTAAGAAGCGATAGGGTCTTACTGGTTGATCGGCCACAGAGGAAGAAGAACCGGCAGCGAGCAATCCTGGCGAAGGAGGGTGGGTTCTTAGCATGAGGCTCTTAGCCAATCAGGTCCCAAGCAAGGTCCATAGCCAATCACCTAAAGTACTGGCACAGTTTTATTTACATGTCAAATTATCAGAGGATAGGCCCGGGGCCATAACGTGGTGTTTTTTAAAAATATAACTGAGGGGGAGGAGGTACATGATGAACAACAGGGGCACACCTGTGGTGACTGGAAGTCACTGGGAGGTAAATGTTTTCAGTTAGATGAACTGAGTGCGGTCGGAGAGGTAGGATTTGAAGCAGTTGAGGGAGGTGTGGGTGATGACCATGAAGAAGAGTCTAGCCAGGAGGATGGAGTGGGAAATGGTGTTGAAGGCCACTATCAGATCAAAGAGGATGAGAATAGATAACAGACCGAATCAGCTGCCAGGAGAAGGTCATTAGTGATTATGAGAAATTTGGATTCGGGGCTATGGAGTGGGTGGAAACCATATTGAAAATGTTCATACAGATTATTGTGGGATAGATGGGCTTGGAGCTGAGTTGCAACTGCTTTTTCCAGGATTTTTTAAAACAACGGGAGATTGGAGATGGGACGTAGGTTGTTGAGATGTTGGGATCCAAACCGGGTTTCTTAAGTAGATGGCAGCTGTTTTTAACAATGAGGGAACCAGTCCAGTGGTGAGGGAGGAGTGAATGATGTGGGTAATGAGAGGTGCCAGTGAGGAGGCAGATACTTTGACAAGGATGGTTGGGAGGGGGTCTAATCGACAGGTAGATGATTTGGATTTTCTTATTAATTCGGAGATGGCAGAGACAGGGGAATAGTAAATGCAGAAAGGGAGAGAGAAGGAGGTAGAGGGGGAAATATTGGTGGTGGATTGTAGGAGATCTTGGAAACAAGCTTTTGATGAATATTCTGGAGTTTGGAGGTGAAGAATGAAATCAAGCTATTACAGAATGCATAGGAGGCTATGTGTAGGGGAAGGAAGCCAGGTGCTTGGGTGATAGTTTTTAGGACAGAGAATAAAGCCTTGGTGTTGCCTTCATTGGAATTGATTAAACTGGCGTAGTAGGTGGATTTCGCGTGTTTGCAGCAGTCCTTGTAGTGAGTCATATGGTTCTGATACATTTTTTGATGAACAGTTAAACCAGATTTCCTCATGAGGCGTTTCAGCTGGCGTCTGAGTTGTCTGAGAGCATGGGTAAACCAGGGTGAAGAGCGAGTGAAAGTGACTGATCTGGTTTTCAGGGGAGCAAGGTTAGTGAGGCGATTCTGGAGACTATTATTGTAATATGACCAAGCATGTTTTCTGCAAGGGTTGGGGCAGGGGGTCCATGGCTAATCAATATTTGGATGAAGGGGAAATAGGCTGGGAACCACTGATCTATAGAATACTTTTGAAAATGCTAATGGTATTAGATTTGAGAAGTTTTACACAATCAGTCAGATTTGATCTAAATTCTGTCACCAACTCCCTCTTTCCATTAAACTGTCCATATTCTCATTTTAATGCTGCCCCCGTGTCGAGTAGAATAACCTGTGGGGCCAGGCATTTTTAATGGTTAAACTGGTTGTATTGGGTCCATATCCTTAAATACTTTGAGCATCTCTATCTGTGTTTCACTCCATGAGCTTACAAACCCAGTGAAGGTAATTAAAAACAGAATACACTAAACCATGCAACATTTACTTTTTTTTTCTTATAAAATAAATTTGATCAACTTCATTATTATTATGATTTTTTTTTTTATTTCAAATAGTCACTTATTTTGAATTTGATTCAAGCAGTATGTTCCAGAAAAGCTGAGTCATGTTACCACCTTTCTTAACAACACTCATTAAGTATTTAGGAACTGAGGACACTGATTGCTGAAGCTGATTGTGGAATTCTTTCTCATTCTCACTTACGTGCTTAACACGCCAGCTCATTGTCTTATTTTGCGTTTTATAATGCGCCTCACCTTTTCAATAGGAGACAGATCTGGACTGGTAGCAGACCAGTTGTACCACCACAGATGCCCTGATAACAATCTTGTTGGTCCTTTAATAATCGTTCCTTAAACTGTTGGACTATTTGCCCAAGTAGTTCACAAAGATACAACATTGGTCACATCTTGGAAACTGCTTGTCCAACCAGCAATTTCCTGTAAGAAAAAACATTTTTCTTCAAATTTTTTTAAACAACCAGAGACTTAAACTAAGTCTGTTTTGCTTTTAATTCCATTATGCAATAGCTTACCCTGGACTAATGGTACTTCTAACCACTGTTCTTTATTACAAGCTTTTATTATAGACAATCAGAAAATTTCCAAACTGCTTGTTGCTTCATTTGGGATGGATTCCAAGTTCCTTAAACCAGCGGTTTTTAACCTGGTGTCCCTGACCCACAAGGGGGTGTGTAAAGAACACAGCATCCATGAGATTCTGACTGTAGAAAGCATGTGTGATTGTTAAAATGAAGTCCCAAGTCCACACTAAGACAAGTTAAGGTGTACAAACTTAACATTCTTTTATCATTTGGACGTCTCGTCCACACGGAATCGCCATTTTTGGGAGCCTGAAAACACAAAACGTTTGAAACCAGGTCCCACAGTCAATTTATTGACATTAAAATCTGCTGTATAGCAATATTTAAAAATATATACCCTTGGTCAAAAATAAAAAAGGTAAAGTAGGCGCACTTTGTGCATCCACGTCATTTTCATCTATGTTTTGTGTGGCTTAGTGTGATTTTTTGAAAAAACATGTCAAACATGTCAAAAAAATACTACAGTGCAGGTGAGAAGCTAGATATTGAAAGCATGAAGGTAGACATTGTCTCAGCATGGGGCTGGTGGGGGTCCATGGCTTTTTGGTAGTTGCATGAAGAGATTCCTAAAGAAAATAGGTTGGGGACCACTGCCTTAAATCACATGTGTATGCCCCTTTGAAACCCAGCATAGAATTACAAGAAATAATACAACTAAATATTCAGCAGTAAAAGAATACTGGGGATAACTAAAAACAAATGATTGTAACATTCCTTCTGTGGAAATGGAGCCAACTGTCTTTGTCTTCTTGATTTAATAGCACTGATGTATAGAGAAGGTAAATGTCATATTTTATAAAAGAAATTCCATCTTAGTTTAAATTGTGTTTTCATTTTAATTTTTAATTGTAAAATAGACCAATAACTGCTGAAGCTCTACAGATGAGTCATCTGTACTTGATTGTATTTTTGTGTCTTTTTGCTCGTGAAAGTGTTTTATTTCTCCACAGGAAGTGGACTATATTGCACATCATTCTATCAGTGTTACATCAAATTAAGCTTTATTAGAAACATGAAAACCACTTTAAACAAAAGGGAAAAGACACTTTAGGATGTTGAAGGAATGAGCTTGTTTCCTGAATGGAATAAGTACTTTTAGAAAAAAAACAACAAGTGGATCAGTTTATGTTGGTCTGTCTTTAAAATCTGCTTCTTTCGTGCTTTTCTTCATCAGCAATCATTCTGAGACTAGTATGCCAAATGAAAAAGGCCTTTTTGGTTTTAGCAAATTTCTCAGGCATTCTTTTACGCATTCAGCACTTTCAACATTACAGGTTTTTTGTCCCCTGATAAGAAAGTTTATCTAAAATAAACTTATTTTCCTGCTGGGAACACCTTAGAACGCCTCAGGATTCACCCAGCTTGAAGAAGTAGTCAAGGAGAGGGAAGTCTTAGCTTCTGTGTTCAGGCTACAGCCCCTCGAACTAACCACAATGAGTGGTGGAAAATTGATTGATTGATGGATGAACACATTTATTCATAATTTTTCAGTTTATCTTTTGTTCATGGTTAATAATAATAACAATAAACTATCATGCCCAAAACCTGCTTTATAACATTCTACATTTATTGTGTAGTAGTATTTGGTCATCCAGTGGATTTGTGAAAAGAAACCGAATACACATTTGACTGTACAAGATGTCGTACAACTTTGCATCCTGTAGATAATAAACTTGGTCAGATTAATCTTGTGTAGATAGAAGTCTTTGTTTCCTCATAAAATAATGATGAATTTCCGTTTACCACAAGTATAATCGGTGCAGCTGCACTCTTTGGCTATTAAACTTAAAGAACATAATTGTCATTGTACAGATATACAATCAAAATCCCATGTAACTTCCTGTAGAGGACTAGCAGAAAACAAGGAAATGCATATCTGTGACCCTGTTCAAGTTTTTTAATTAAACTGCTTTTATAAAATGTCTTCTTGGAGATAAAATCTTTAAATCCTAAAAAATGTCCAGACTTTGGCTAACTGTTGGAAGGTGCAACAACTAGCCACTAGATGGCATCATAATACCATTAAATATATATTAAGGCTCGAACAAATGGTGTGGAGGCTATTTTGCATGAAGATTTGATCTACAAACTCTGACATTTCTACATAAGAATTAAACCATTAACACAGAGTACAGTATACTATTATAATTCTAAACTATACACACACACACCCATATATATAGCTTCCAGGCTCCTGGGGCCCTGGGCCCTTTGCTCTGGCTGCTCTGGCTGGGGCTTTCCTGTACCGGCCTCTGGGTGGGTCCAGCGTCATCTTCGTGGTGGGCTGGCTGGTGTCCATGCTCTATCTGATGTATCTTTGTCTCTTCTCTTTTTCTACTTTCCTTTTTACTTCTGTTCATTATTCTTCTTTTTTCTGTGCCCTCCGGTCAGGTCTAGAAAGATTATGAAAATTCCATAATTCAAAATAAATAAATAAGCTTTAAAAATAAATAAATAAATAAAAAAGATTATCAAGAGAAGAATTATGACCATAAAGCTCCCCTTCGCTAAGCAAATTTATTCAGCACAACACAGCAGCCAGACCATCATTCTGCTGGACAGGAGAAGTAAATAAATAAATAAATACAGAGAAAAAACTTTCCTGCTCTGCTTCCCGGCATATTTTGAAACCAATTTAAGATCCTATTTACCTTTAAGGCTCTTTGTGGCCTCTAACCTCATTAATCCCACTTTTCTTTAATACATTTAAGAGCCTTCATGTAGACTAAGATGCCCAGGTAGAGGACTTTTATCTGTTCCAGAGGAACTGCTGACACTCATATTGGACTAAGCATTTGCAGGATAAGACCCCAAACTACCAGCTGCCTGTTAAGACCAGAATAGAGTCAGTAACAAAGTTTCAGTTTACCAGGAAAGAAAACCTAAAGTAGGAAACGTCTCTCCAGACATGCAAGGATCATAATTAGTCATTTTATAAAAATATTGATATTTGGCTGCCCATTTCTAGAAAACATTTTCTTAGCACAACTACTAATGTTTTGTTTATGTTTTGATTTTTGAAGAAAGGCTATGAAACATTTTTTTGCATTACCACCTCCAAACGTTGTCTGAAGCTGACATCAGATCACAGCAGTGAACTCTGAACTCAGCACTACCTACTAGTGGAGAAACTGACGTTATAACCTGGCATCATAAAAGAGGCATGGAAGTGTTAGGACAGCGACATATGACAAGGTTTGAAACAGATGTCCCTATTTACGTATGTAAGTAAGCATAAATGGCCCTCAAGGCTGTTGACCTGGCGTTAGCTGGAAGCTATGTAGCAGTGCTAATCTAGTTACATGGTTGTGCTAGACTAGTTTTTAAATAATGTGGGTAAACCATGTCATAATTAGTTTTCAGTAAGTGTGTATAGGGACTACACATCAACTCAGGTAATCAAGGGTTTCAAATTAGAGCTGAAGAGTAACTCAGTATCCAAGTTGCTTAGCACAGACTAAGCTAGAGCTACATGATCCAGTTAAAAATAAACAGGAGGTTTAAGGTGGAAGTTTAAAATTATGGCTGCTTTGAGTGGCAAGTGATTCAGGTGGCTACATCAGATGGCTTCTCCCAAATGACAAATTCAACTCTACAATGTATTATGCCCTGTTGCATGCTGGGATAGGAGCATCATTTTGTGAGGCACCTTTTCTGTCCCAACTAACATGGTTACCTGGTTGTTCTGTGTTTTTTTTGGCTAAAAAGTTGCCAAAAAAAAGAAACAGAGAGGGAGATTGGAAAACTTTTACATAAGAATTCATGAAATCACCCAGAAAAAGGTACTTGGAAAATATAAGCGTAACAAACAATAAATTAACGTGACAGATTGATCACGCTGACTCTAGTATATTACCTCTGCTCAAATCACACTGAAACTGACATCAGGTGTGTTAAACTTGATACACAAGTTTTCTCTTTGAGCAAGAAAAAAAAGTTTAGTTCAACATTTCGTTTTTGTGCCCCCCCCCATATTTTTTTTTAATTAACAATACTACTCTAAACATCGCTGAACACACATACTAGCAGCTTTACTTTGCTTTACATTGTTTGCAGACTTCATTGCAATAACTTCTAATTAATAAAAATGCACAGAAGTGTCAGAATATTTTTGTTTTATTTACTATAATAAATATTTGTTTTTTTCCAAATCTTCATTTTTATCTACAGCCATCTTGTCAGAATGTGACATGCATCGCTCTAACATAAAATGGTTTTTATGAGATATTAAAACTGAAAAATGACAGGATTTGACAGATGACAGATTTACACTTTTGCCTTACAGCAAGAGGTTTCCTGGTTTGAATTCTGGCTGGGGCTTTTCAGTGTGGATATTGTTTTCCGTAGAGGCACTTTTACACGTAGAACCTTCAGATGATGCTGTTAAAGCAGCTGTAGACTAGTAGTGCTCTTGCCTACAATATAAATATGTCCCAACCTGCTTAAGTACAATTCTGAGAATTGTTTTGGAAACTCTAAATCGTTAACAAATGTTCCATAAGAAGGACCATTCCCTCTGCAATTAAATGATTGGATTTTCACTTGTAATCAAGCTGCTGACCTAATTTAGTTTGAAATCACACTTGTACTGTATCATCCCTTACCTGCGACCCTAAGCTGTAAATCATAAAGGTTTTTGTTAAAAGTTGAAGTTAAATGGAAATAAACTTCTGACGTTGCAAAATACTTTATCTTTTCTGTCTAATAATGCAAAGTGTAATTTAAGACTGAATGCCCTCCACCTCTTCTGCTATTTTATCTGTAAAGCGTGTTTCCCACACAAACGCAATAAAACAGTTTTTGATAAATGGTTCTCACTGGTTTTAATTAAATAGTGGATCAGAGGAGAGCTGAGACCATTTTCATATTTAGTCCCTAAGAACCATTAATTACACAAAGCTTTCATGTAATCAATTCATGAAGTAACTCAATTCCCCTCTGCATTAAGGAGGCACAAAAAGAGACGGGATCCGATAAGAATGTTCCAAATTTACGAGATGACAGAGTGTGGTGGGTTGTGATGATACTGTAAGCGGGGTAATTTTCATGCTTTATGAGTTACAAGGGAACTTCTCTAAGCCCAGATCTAATCTCTTGAGCGAACACACACACATGCAACCTGCAGATCGTTTTCAAATGTATTTCACTGCCACACACATAAACAGGAATTCCTGTCATCATCATCATCATCTTCGTGACAGTGTTTCAACGGCAGCAACATCCATCTTTACACCTCATTAAGCAGGAGACAAGAATGCCAGGCTCATCTGAGTTTACAGAAGATGACACACCACACATGCATATATTTGCACAAGCAGACGTCCACAGATGGGTTTTATAGCAAAAGTAATTTGGTCATCACCAGTTTGGAAGCCGATAGGCTTTACAAGCTGATCTTGGAAAATAAAAATAGTGGGATTTGTTAAAATATACCAGCTCTTGAGAGTCAAGGATATTACTTGACCCAGTAATGCCCTCAAGAGCTAAAATATCTTTATGTTCCCAATCTCTGTTAATGAATGGTTTCCCTGCTGTTAGCAGATGATTGTGGTCCCATACAGACGAAGATTTGTACCACATGCTTTTAACCTTTATACATTTTTACAACTGCTCTAAACACCTGAAGCACATGTAACAAAATTGGACCATAATACCAACCGCATGTTTTGGAAGACATCTAAAATAAGACATCCCTGCAACTCTATTGCTACTATTAATTCCTGCTCTATCCCTCTCCAAGCAGAAATTACATGATCTTAGTGGCTAGAATTTTTAACAAGTCCAGTGATACAGCTCAGAATCTGGACATGCTTCTCACTCCACAAGTCTTCTCATGTGGGAACCAACACTCATATAACATGGTTATTGTGTGTACTTCTTTATACTTGGAAAAAATTTAATTTCACCTGAAATTAAATTAATAAATGAATACCTGTTTAAGTGACAAACAACAGAAAACACAAATTAAAGAGTATAGGCTACAATTTAATTGAAAGATCAGTGTGGATAAACATCTTTGCTTAAAATTGATGAATTAAGTTGTTTGAGACTGCAGGAATATGAAGAAGCAAACCATATTTTAGAGCCGGCCATAAAACAAAGTGATTGTTGAGTAATTTTAAGACTTCACTTCAACTTGCTGTGTTACAATTTATAGCAGTGGCCACTGTTTAGGATTTTATTATAGAAAATAAAAAAGTTAAAACCATTCCTTTGCAGCGATTCATCCCAGATTGACAGTATATGAAACCTTACATTAATGCTACCGTATATCTGCCTAGTTTTGCTGCTCCCGCCTGCTGCTTTACGTAATAAGGATGAAATGTGATTTGGCCACATTAAGATGTGTGCTTACTTTCAATGTGGCACCCTGCAGTTTGTTCTTGGCCTCTTCTTAGTTAACTTTACATTTTCTAACTTTAAGGTTCACACCATCTATTTCAGGTGAAAAGACCATTAGAAATGAGACTTAAATATTTAATCCAAAACACATTAGCCAGACAGTGTTGGACAAATCATGTCAAGCCCCAGAGCAATGGACAAACAGCACCTATTCTCCCTGCAGTGTCAGTGCTTAGATATATGTAGCCCTTAAAAGTGTAATTTGTAGAAAATGTGTGCAGAAATCTATTTATCTTTACATAACTTTGAGATACCAGTATTAGATTCAAACCAGCATAATACCATAATCAGATGTTCACATCGCATGAGTCAGCCAGACTGCTGGATAAACTCTTGCGTTCAGTCTTCAGCATGGCATAATGGTGGTGTCTAGAAAAGGGGTCATCTCAAACAGAATGTGATGAGGAGTACCTGCTGCAGGAGAGTAATAGCCCACGCTAAAGCTGTAAACAAACAGTTGACAAGTGTGTTTCTCAGTCATTCTGCTCTACAATAAGACTACTGGTTGCTTAATACGAGCCTTAGCTTTTGTTCTATGCACTCATTATATTACTATGAGGTGCGTATAGGACAGAATGCATTTTTAACTCACACAGCTCTGAAATCATGCATATACTACCTCTCACATTCAGTACTGTTATCACTGGTTCAAATGGGTGTTGGGTGTCTTGTATGTGTGTGCGTGGGATTATATTATTATGTATTTGTGAATTTTCATTAGTTCATATGTGAGACGTTGCTCGTATGTGTATGTGAGAGTTGATTTAACATCATTAAATTCCATATGTTATTCATAATAATCAAAATGCTGAAATGATACACTAAAGAAAAAAACTATAAATATTTGTGTGGTGGAATTTCCTTTTCATCCTGAGGTGGCATAACACAGGTGGAAAAAGCTAAATTGGTTGAATATTTCTAAAAGAAAATACAAAGATGCCATGAAAATAACATCACCACTGATGTATCCTTATGATACAGTAAGCTCAGTTAATTCCCCATGTTTGAGATGTTCAGGTGCCAATTATACAGTATTTTTTTTAACATATTTGGCTTAAAGTAACTCTGTGCATTACATATCTGACTTGATACAAAGGCACTTCAGCTCAATATGAAGTAAATTGGAAATCCAACATAACAGATTGCTAGGTGTGATATCCCCTAAAACAAAATACCACTAACCACGAGGAAAACAAACAAGGAGGGAAAAAAACAAAACACAGCTCATTGATAGGACCAAAAGTGTAGATTTTTCCTGTTTTGCTGACTCATTCACTAAATTTATGCAGTCTGGGGTTTTCTGGTTTCTTGGGGTTTTTACTTTTGTGTTCAACCCTAAGGTGTTATGATTCTACGGAGGAAGGACCCAAAAATGCGGTGATGCAAGTTTAAACAGTTTATTCAGTATCCAGTGGCT
>JBAMHW010000003.1:10274833-10293887 GCA_037177495.1 Rhadinocentrus ornatus | reverse complement strand
TGTTTCCAAAGAAGATGTTATAATATCTAGTATAGTTTCACTAATTAATGGATAAACTTCTTTGAAGAGTTTAGTAGACAGAAAAACAGAAACAGAAAACAGAAAAAAAAGAGTGAGCAACAATTGATGCTTCCTCTTCTGACTCTCAGCATATTCTATGAGTGAAAATACTTCAGATGCGCTGTTGCCTGATCAGCAAAACATAAAGAAATAAAATTCTTTAGTCAATATTTTCTTTGTTTTTAAGTTTAATTTCATTGAGTTGATTTCATTGAATTTTTTTTTTGATTAGGAATCTGGAACATGTCACAACACTTTTAACTTTTGCACTCTTCATTACATTACTATCTGACAGTAGGTCAGCAGCAGCTTTGTTTGTTTCATTTTCAGCCTAGTGAGGAAACAGAGCTGACCTCCTGCTCTGTGTGCATTTTCTGCTACGTAAGGACCGAGTCTGATATGACTGCTTTTGGACGGGGCGGCCCTCGCTCCTCATTTAAAAAAGTAAACTACGTTCATTTATGTCAGTCTCCAAAAGTCTCCAACACTACCAGAAAAAGTCCCTAGTCGCTCTGTCGCTAGTTGCTTTAAAAAAAATCTCTAGAGGGGAGTGAAGCCGAACAGGACAAAGTCGCTTAGTTGGCGACACTGAGCCAAAGCACTTCCCTTCCATCGAGTCTTTACCTCTCCTATCAACTATTTCGTCTGCTTTCTCTTCGCATGTAGAAGCTTGTTCAGTCACGTTTGCATTATGATCATGAGCACTCATTTTGTAGCTAAAACTTTCCGCATTGGAGCTTAGCCTAGCCATCTACCTCGCGCTGAGCACAGCCAACTGCAGTTGAGCTTGGTCGGCCTCATAGGTTGGGCTGCATGGTAGCATCTGTGGTGTACGTTATCACTTAAGTAGCCAGTGTGTTGCAGCTCTTTCTGTTCGGCTTGAATCACTGACTGGCTTGAACGCCTGTCTGTGAAATGCTGTAATCATATACTGTATGTATATCGAAATATCGGAAATGTGTTAAAAGTTCATATTACAGGTATTGAATAGAAGTATATTGCGATACATATTGATATTGAATTATTGTCCAGCCCTACATCACGTAACTCTTATTTTGAAAGGAGAAAAGCTTGCCAATGACATTGTTGATGTAGAGAGACAAATAGTTTATAGGGAAGCTTCCTTTTATCCCTTGCAACAAAGGAGAACATTTAAAATATTTTTACAGAAAAAAAAACAACTAATTGTTGAGCCTTTAAGTCTGTTGTTTAATTTTATCTCTTGCTCTGTCCTCTTCTCTCTCTCTCTTTTGCATAAAGCAAAACCCAGCTGTAAAATGATCCAGCGTCCCAAAAGTAAAAGATGTGAAGTACAGTTTCTCAGCCCTAGGATGCTGCAAGGCAACGGCAGCTCCAGGAATGTACATAAAATGTCACTGTCCCATAAAAACAAGTCAGAAACAGATACTTTTAAGGTCAAAAAGTTACATAGTGCTACTTTAGGCAGTGCTCCCATAGAGACATTTTACAGAAAGATAAACTCATTTACAAACATGAATGCCATGCTACACTGGATGGTCCAGATGTATGCAGTTCTAGATGGTTGGTGGATCACAGACTGCCATGTCAGCAAGGTGGTGGTGGGGTGATGCTTTTGACTTGCATAATGGAGAGTGAGGTGGTAGGCCCCTTTAGGCTGCCTGAGGGTGTAAAAAGGTAAAAAAAAAAAAAAACAAATAATAATCTCTGCACTTTTTAATTGACCATTTCCTGCCATAAGGTCAATGCTCCATCTCATACTGAAAAGATAAAATTGATTCTTTGGCTAGTATGGACATAAAGGGAGTAAACCTCATAGTGGGGCCACCATCACCACCTGTGGAGCATCCTTAAAAGGAAGATTTATGAGGGTGGGAGGCAGTAGACCTCTAGTAATATGAGCTCTTCTGTTTAAGCGAGTCAGACGTCTCGCTACAGAGGTCAGGACCGCCGGAAGACAGGCTGGCTCCTTCTTTTTATGACTGTTTAATGACTTTTGCAGTCTAATCGTAAAGAGATTACAGCATGAACTTTTATTTCTAGTTCAGTTGTTGAAACCATGTTCTGAGTTTGAGATGTTCCTGAAATTAAAAAAGCAGTATTTTATTAAATGAGTGCTGTTCTAGAGACAGTTAAAAAAAAAATAAAAAATTACACCCAGGTTTCTGAGACTGGGTCCAGTTTTTGTTGAATGTCAGGGATGGCATTGTAGTTAAAGTAGTAGCTTTATCTAAGTGTAGCTGAAGATGAGTGTTATTTACTAAGGACACTTTCTGGACCTCACAGGGTTTGAAAGAGCAGTAAAGTTGTATGTCATCAACATAAAATGATAAGAGACATTACTGAACTGGTTTATTATCGGACTTAAGGTAAGCATTTAACAAAAACAAAATAGGCCCCAGATTAGGTTTACATGTTTTAATAGACAGCTACTAAAATCACATGTCACATGAAAGCTGCCAAGCGACAAACAACATCCTGGTGAAATATTGCCATTGTACAGTTTTTAACCACGGATTGTGACATTTCTATGGATTGTGGACAAATTAAGGCATTTCACATTTTCTGATGAGGCTGGACTGCAATGACATTTAAATAAAGGACATGTTTTCCCACGGCTAAAACAGTCCTGCCAAAATGGTGAGAGCAGGAAGAATGAGATCCTCCCATCAGGACTCCCTGCTCCTTCTTTTCAATTCTTCTCTCTGTGGGTTTGTACAGCACAAATACTCTGAGCAGCCTCAGAGTCATCCTCACCGTTGCTTGCTCTTTCTTGCACACTACCCTGCAGGTTCACACAGGGTGAATGATTTCTTTCTCTTTCTCTCTCCATTTGTCTTCTCTGTGGGCTGGCAGAAGAAAAATGCCATAGAGGATAGTTTTCTATTTTTCTTTCTATTTGGAGATCTTCAAGAAACCTTAAAAAGACAAGTAGTGCTCTGCAAGGGTTCCATTTGAGTCCTGCATGTCATGTTTGGAATAAAAAGGATGGTCATGATTATGTGATAGTTTTGCTTTGAAAATGTTTAAAGTGCCTCTAAAATTGTTAAAGTAAATTGAAAATAATGGGAGATTAACTTAGGTCTCCTGGTTGAAAGTCATATTGAGTTGTAGTGTACAAACATCAACTAAAATTATCCTATTAATCACTGAACCAAAAGAACTACAAGCAGGATGATCAATGAAATATCCAAAACCTAGACTGAGGCATGAAAACGGTGATAGTGACAGTGATCTGGCAGGTTGTAGGCTGAGGGGCTATTATAAACACAAACAGCTAAGGTCATCAGCAACAGAGACCAGGTGTAGTGAAGGAAGGAATACCATTCATCCATATTCTACACCTGCTTAATTCTAATCAGGGCTGCTGGGGGGCTGGAGCCTATCATAGCTGACCTGAGCCAAAGCACTTCCCTGCCATTGAGTTAGTCTTTCCTCTCCTATCAACTATTTGGTCTGCTTTCTCTTCACATCTACAAGCTTGTTCAGTCATGTTTGCATTATGATCATGAGCACTAATTTTGTAGCTAAAACTTTCCGAGTTGGAGTATAGCTTAGCCTAGCCAGCCTTCTACCTTGCGCTGAGCACAGCCAACTGCTGCTGAGCTTGGTTGGCCTCATAGGTTGGGCTCAGTGTCTGCTGGGGGGCTGGAGCCTATCCTAGCTGACATTAGGCAAGATGTTGTCACCAAACATGATAATAAGAAACCAAAAGACAAAGCTGAACCCAAAAAACTCACCTCTGTAGTAATTTCTTTTGTCATTTTTAGCTGTAGCAAAACTACAGAAATACCTGCAGTAACTACCCCTTTGACTTTATTTGAGATATTAATTGAAGATGAGGACAGAAAAAGACTGAAATGAAGCCAAAAAACACTCCCAAAAATAGCAGCATAACAGAAAATGTCCTTGTTCAAAGGCGTGTCAGGAAGCTTGAGCTTATATAATTCCATAGCCTACCCCAGCGAATTATAATAAATGCCAACATTTTTTTTCATGACCACTACAAATTATTAGTAATCAACACTACCATAATATACATTATATTATGATGAATCTATGCAGTAATATTAATGCAATGATGATAAAGAGAATGCAAATATCACCTACACATACTAATATGTTATACTAACATTTAATAATTGTCACGAGAGGACGTGAGGACCCAAACGCAGGCCTTAGAGGCAGGAGGCAGACCGGTGCAAGTGAAAGGATTTAATAAAATTAAACTTTAACAACAGAACAAAAACACAGGCATGGCATGGAACAGACACTAGAAAACACTAACAATGAAATGGTAAGGGAGGAACTGAAACCAACGGCTTAAATACACTAAGGAACTAACGAGATACAGGTGAGGTGAATGAACAAATCAGACAAAAAACACACAACGTGACTCTAAATACAAGAAACCAAGACCACTGAAACTTAAGCACTTAAATACTAAAAACACAAACCAAACAAGACCCAAACTTGAACATTAAAGTAAACTAAGGAACAAAAAGGATGGAACAAAGTCAGAACCATGACAATAATAATACTAGCAGGAAAAATAACAATTAAAAAAAATCATAAATAATATCCATACCATAATCCCGTTCATTAAATGATTACTAACTGATTTATTTAATATACCTTTCATCATGCCTCACTAAACTATGCAGTAATGATAATAGCTATAAGGATTATAATAATGCACAGCCTTTATAATACTACAATCAATTCATGCTAAACAACAAATCATGATGTTCTAATGGTGCTGTAACGTAATAAGAAAAATTATAATAATGGCAAGAACATCAGTAATAACAGCGCTCAGTATATATAGCCAACAATAATAATTATAATACATCAAAGAACAACCTGTTTTTCACTGGAAACACCTTGTGACAATTAATACCATTCCTTATGTCTGTGCTGTTCGAGGACCATTTCCTTTAAAGCTCATTTGAAAGTGTGAATATGCAGTCCATTGCACATTGACCCCTCCACACACACAGACACAATTTTTTTTCCTAGTGTTTCTAACCAAGCACATTTTAAATTATGTGCTCTCCTATAAATTATATTCCCCATGAAAGGTTATCATTGCTGTGTGGCAGTAAATTTATTTTCTGTGCTGTGTGATAATTAACCAGGTCCTGAGGTTTCAGCATTTATTTATTTGTTAATGTTATTTACAGTCTATTTTATTTACAGTCAGTAGATTGTGTCAGCACATTAAGGATGTACAGATCATTAAAACTTCTGTCTGTAGGAGCTGTGCAGCACTGACCATATATAAATATAGAGGTTATTGAAGATGGAAATGTTCTTGTATTTGTCGTCTATGCTAAGATAGAGCTCACGTAAACACCTATTTTAACACATGTAATGTGCAATATTCTGTTATAAATAATTAAACAAAAGTTTGTTTTATTTCTGTAACTTCATATAAAACAAACATAACTTTTCTTGACTTTTTTTTCTTTTTGTTTTAATTGTTTTCTGGCGAAACACGTTGGAGATAACTGATATATCACCAGCACAGAGATCACACCCTGACAAACCAGCCTCTTGCTCTCAAAGACATTTGATGTTCAAGTTGAAAAGCTCTGTTAATGTAATTCATCAACCTTCTCGCTGAACCTGACTGGACATACTGCTATGCAGCCCTGCAGGTAATGACCTATGCCTGTCTGTTAACGGCACATAATGTCTCTCTTGTTGTTTCCTCTGTTACTATTTTCATCAATCATCATTCTTTAGGTTGAGGTATCATTAAGGTTTGGAATGATTCATTTCTGCACTATTTTCCTACAGTGTTGCATTTCACTCCTAATAATGGATGTAATCTAGTTGCATGGTTTATGCATGAAGGAGAGGTTAGAATGATCTTGATTTACACTACATACATAACTTAATCATTTAAGAGGATAAAACTCTTCATTCACCTTATTGATGTCCTAATTTAACATGGATATGTATAACGATGCTGTAGATAACGTACAGAACAATCATATTGCAAAACTGAAAGAAACAAGCTTGTAATTTACAACTCAGGGCATAATTTTTTTAAACAGTCCTTTTCTTTCTTCCTCCTCTGCTCCCCCTCACAAAACACTTCTTCACATATCATTAAAAGGAAAGATGGATTAGACGTTCAGCAGACAGGTTGGAAGGATGAGGGAAATAAAACAAACACATCATTGAACACACACCTCCTTTTCATAGCTGCAGCAGGTAGAATCTTTATCTTTTTGGTTTTTGTGTGGGTCTGAAGACGTGTTTGTGCTTGTATTTTCTGTAAGCATACATCGGAATTTGCTAAAACCTGTGAGGACATTTAAAAAATGTGGATTAGTTTATATATGTTTAAGGTTGCAGGAGGATCAGTGGGTGCCTAAATGAAAATAAATAAATAAAACACAACTGAAAACCATGCAAAATCCTCCCACTTTGTTTGGGCCCCCTAAATGTCACACACTGAGCTAAGAGTTGTGATGTTTTTCTCCTGCAAATCTAAACAGATCAGAGTATTGTTGTCCAGCCTCTTCATCTTAGTTTTCTGTTTATTTCCAGCTCAAATTGTGATGCATTTGCTGCATCTTTGAAATGGGAAACTGCTTTAAGCTTCGCTATTATTAGTGTAATTGAGAAATGGTGAAGTCCTGCATTTATTGAGCTGATATATGATGGACAAGTTCCTACAAGCTGTGAACTGGGTATAAAGCTTCATGCTGTAGTTACATTACTTTAGCCTTCTTTTCAGTGGTGTTGAATTACCAATGATGTGATTGATCCTAAAAGAGAATCCACTATCAACTGGTCCAATAGCACATATTATTAACATTGGAATAAAACTTTTTTTTCTGTCTCTCTCCATTAAGGTGTGTGGAGGTAAGTGTTTAGTTTGTGCTAGCTTTAGCTTATGCTAGGAGCTGCATGCGCCCTCAAACACTAATAATGTGCTTTAAGTGTTACTGAGTAAAAATCAGTAAAGTAAAGTTATATTTATGTCCAGTTTATCAATGCAAAGTGTATGGCATTTCAAAACAAGAAATAATGGAAAAAGAGTCGAGTTATTCACATATGGAGGGAATCCAGACTCAGTAATAGTTACAAATGTGTAATAAATAATTACACATATCATATATAATCTGTTCTGTCACATAAAGCATTTTTTCCACTTTAAAATAAGTGCAGAAGATAAAAAAAACCCCCAAATGTAATAAAAAAACAAATGACCCAGCTTTCCAAAAGCACTTAAACGCACCATGGTTTTGTGGAACTGTTTTGTGGAGACTCAGTTAGCTAATTTATGTACAAATGTAGTCTTATCTGCCCATGTCAGGTGATGATGACATTTAACCAACAGTTTGCACAGGAACTTCTTTGAACAAAAATCATCACAGCTGTGAGGTTGAGGGTAAAAACCAGTGAGCGAAATATTAATGTTAGCACAGTTTCTAATGTGTATGTTTAAAGTTGCTTGGTATTTATGTGTGGATTTGAACATGCATTTGCAAGTATCTTAAATTATTCCCAAGATGGTTTACACATCTAAATCATGCAATGCTCCACTGTAACCATTAAGTTGAATTTCTCTTCATACTCATGTATTTTGCATCAGTATTACAGCAGGCTTTTGCAATTTAACAGATTCTCTTTATGCTTTTTTAAAATGCTTTATACACCTGCAATTGTTTTAATATTATTCACATCTAAAATGCCATTAACAGTGTAATTCAAATGACCATCAGGAAAGTCACTTTCCTGCTGAAATCCAAATAATTAATGATTAGCATCTTGGAACCAAGATCATGGACCCGGCCTCTATTTAAAAAGTTCCATAGCTACAGCAGTACATTGTCATGTACATACAGTACAGTCTCCTCAGTTTCCTCCTTTTCTCGATACATCTAAAATATGCTGCTTTCGTATCTTTCTCTTGTTTCTCTAATAGAGATGTGACGTTCATGAACGAATCGATTTCTATCAATGACTCTTTTAAATTAACAATGGGAACAAAGTCACAGCTGTGAGCTGTTCATTTGTGAGCCATTCTTTTTAAATACAAATTTTCCACACTGCTTTCATCACATTTGTGACATCATAGAAGTCTAATATCCAACACGCTCCATTCATGTGAAGCATCTATGGGCATTGTTCAGAAATAAATACTGTTAGTTTTATCCAAAACATTAAAATTTGCACGGACTGCTCAGGTTTATTATTTTTTCTCTATATTTTTCCTAGAATTTTTAATATCTTGTATAGCAGATTTTATATGGGTACATATTTTGATTGTTTGTTATTATATATTGCAAAATTTTGTAAGAAATTGTTAGAACAAGCCAGTCTTTTTAATGGCTCTTTGAAGGGAACGGCTCCTCAAGATCCGACTCCCTTTAAAGAGCCATAAATCCCAACTCTAATGTCTAAAGTAAGAGTACTCCATCTATTTCAGTGGGTTCTCCATTTCCTGCATTTGCATATTTGGTCATTGTCTCTTACGTAAGTTCTAAAATAAATATGTTGGTATTTTTCAGCTTTACCATCCTGTTTCCCCATCATATATGAATGTAGAAAATGACTGGCAACCATTAAATGACTGTATGATGTTAATACTTGATTTTGTTTCTGGCAGGCTGAGTTTGTTAAGTGTGTGACACCCTTATGGAGGGCTAAAAGACCAATTTCACTATGAAATCTTATGGCAGGTGAGTCACTGCCAGAAGATAAGAGAAGCAGCTGCCCTGGAAAGAGTATGGCATCATACAGGTATGTCTGATTCTCAGCACGTGGCTTTCTATCCTTGCTATAAAATTGAAGTGATCACAACATTAAATCATATTTAAGGAATTACAAGCTGTGTCAGCTTGAATTCAAAATAAGAAGAAAGATGAAAAGAAGATGGTGAGATGAGGTGAGAGAAGATAAATCTTTATCTTATTCTAGATTTACAACTTCTGGGTTGTATCGGCTTAATCTCATCACTATTCAGACAAATATTATTGTCATCACTGAGCAGAACTAAGTTTCATATAAAAACTTCTGACAGTCAAACTCATTTCCGAGCCTGATGGCACACATCTCCAAATCTGACAAATGTGAGATGTGCACAAAGTGTTAAATACACAGCTGTCAGTCACAGCAGCAACTGGATGGTCATTATACTGTAAAACCACACAGATTTGTAGAGATGCAACCTAAGTCTGTATTTTCTGACTACAATGCTCAATCTGTGCTCTTTTGTTATCTGTACCATTGTGTAATTTACAAGCTTTAAATGTTAATGATTTAATGGAGCAGTCTTATAGGCCTGAAATGCATATGGACTTCACTTAACTGTCACAAGATATAGATGTCACACACGAGTGTCAAGGTTCTTTTAACACCAGCACAAAAAGGATTTACACTGTCAAAAAATGAAGCATGCACAGAGCAGGATTGACACGTAAAAAAACCAAAACAACAACAAAAAAAAGACACAACACTAAAGTAAATAACTAAAGAGCAAAGCAGGGGACTAAAAAAAAACAAACAAAAAAAACTCTGTCCTTGATCTGAGACTGGCAAGCTTTCACGAATTGTCCAAGCGTACGCCCAATAGTTCTCGAAGGAGATGATTCAGTTTAGCCGGCCTGGGTCAGTGGTCATCACCCCATTGGCTGGATATCCTCGACACGCCACTGTGGTGGGAAAAAGAAAGTGTAACTCAGTTGGTGCAATTATCTAGAGGGAGGAATAAGGTTGCACTCCTATAGCGCCCACAAATTCTCCCACTTTCCTTTACTTAGCTAGCGTTGCAGTAGTCTCCTCCAGACCTGGGTCAACCTTGCAGCATCCCTGGTTCTCTGCCTGCGGTCTGTGCAGCAGCTTCCTCCGACTCCTTCAGTCCCGCCTGTACAGCAGCTTTGCCTCTGTTCCATCCTCCTTCCCTTCTGCTTCGCTTGGTCTGCTGCTCGACCCCCTGCTCATCCTTGCTCAGTCCTTAAGAGAGGCTCCTTATTACTCATTGTCCAATCCAGAACCAGGGGGTGTGGAGACCTAACTGAAATCAGCTGTTCTTAATCATGTCCAGGTTTCTGCATTAATGCAATTAAGAACACGGCAAGTGAAAAATAAAACCCAAACTAAAAATCCACACAAATGTCAAATAGTTCAACTCATGCTAAATAAAAATATGAAACCATTACTGATCAAAAATTAAGCTTTAGGAAAAGGTCCCACCTTGACATTGACTCTGTCAATAATGTTACTCTGTACTGGAAAATACCATTTTAGATTTTCTTCTAAACACAATAAATGCAGGCTGGTGTTTCCTGCTGATGGTACAAAGAAGCACCAATAAGTGACCTGACTCATGAAAAGGACAGAGACTTGATCATTCCTTTAGGATCATCTTTTTTCCTCTTAAAAACGGAGGCAGCAACTTTCTTAATAAACTAATGCATCTTTTTTAGGTCTAGATTTTATAAAATATTGAACCAATTATTACAACTAAAGTGATCATCTAATGTAAAAAAGTACTTTAACAACAAACAGCCAATGATGTATTTTATCCGCAGGTGTTTACTTTGGGTGATGCTGCTGTAGGACTTGTCGGTCCATTTTCAACTTTTCTTTTCTTAGCTTCAGTTGACATCTTCAGGGTTACCTGGCTAGCATCACTTGTCGCTGTTCACGTTCACTCAAAGCTTGCATCACGCACATACGTCAATACGGAAGTAGCGAAATACTTTTCAAAATAAAAGGAGCACAGTTGTATTGCACGCATAGCATAGATATTTTATAATCTTTGATGTAATTTGTGATTGGCCTTTACGCGGGCCAGACAGGGATGCACAAAGGGCCGGATGTGACTCGCGGGCCGTAATATCCCCAGGTCTGGTTTACTGTTACTGTACTGATGCTAGCTGTCTGCCTTTGGACTGTAGTAACTCATTGTTCCCTTCTCTGTTTACTATTATTATTAATTTTTACATTTGTAAAACTCTCATAAACCCATATTTTATTCACAATATTAGAACATAGACAACACTCAGATCCAGAAACAGACATTTCATGATTGGTTTAAGATGAGGAGCTGACATATTAACAGGCATTTTTTATGTAAATAAACAGGATTACAGCCAATGGCTTATTTCTACATTTGGTCCCTCTAGGCCTGGGCTATTCAATTGGCGGCCCCCGGGCCTCGTCCGGCCCCTGAGCAATTTTAAACTGGCCTTTAGAGTGTACTGTAACTATTACATATGGAAAGTCTCCTATTGCGCATGTCTATAAATAATTGTTCATTCTCTCGTGCATATAAACAGTTAGAATACACCTGTTTTAGCCAGATATATATTTTTAGGGGACGGCAAATGACCAATCAAAAATTGCCATTTGCCGCGCAGTGCAACGCTCTGACCACCCTGACTTGTTTTTAGTTTAAGCATGAAGGTGTGAATCCTGTGTGGTTAATCTGCAACGAGTGCCTTGCCGTGTGTAAAAAATATAATTTAGAAAACATTTTAACACAATGCATGCTAACTTTAATGCAACTTTTCCTCTGGATTCTGCCGCTCGGTGGCCGAAGATATCAGGGCTTACATTTTGCTATGAGCAAAGACGGCGGACATTGTTCCGGGCTTGTACAGATCAAGAGCAAGCAACGGCGGCATCGTTACGGCATGGATATTGGCAAAAAGAGAAAGCCGTTTACAGACTCGGAGACTTTCTTGGAGTGTTTACTGGCATCCATTGATGAGGTGGTAACAGATGAGAAAAGACGAAAAAGCGTTATTGATTCAATCAAGCAAATTCCAATATCTGACACCTCAAATTTAAGGAGAGTGGAGTCCCTTGCATCGAACCTTTTCAAGACGCTTTTGGACAAGCTAAGGAAGGTGAGGTAATGTCTTTGGCCGTGGATGAGTCGACGGATAACAGTGATGTTGCGCAGCTGTGCCTCTCTGCGATTTTTTGATGGATAATTTTTTCGAGAGGATCTGCTTGGTCTAAATTCTCTGGAGGGGCAGAACACCAGTTTGATTTTATTCACCAAAATTGATGCATTCTTTGAGGAGAACAATTTTGATTTGGCGCACATAAACATGCTGGTGATGGACGGTGCACCCTCGATGGTCGGCAGGGACCAGGGGCTTGCCGCGAGGATGGCAGCGGCGGCTCCCCAGATGAGATCGCTGCATTGTCTCATCCACCAAAGCCTCCTGTGTGCCAGACTCAGTGGTGAGTTAAAAGAGACCATGGATTCTGTCATGTCAATTATAAACTTTATCCATTGCACCTCTAGTGTGCAACACCGCCTTTTCCGCAAGCTGTTGACTGACATGTCTGCTGAATACAAAGATTTGCTCATTCAGAATGACATTAGATGGCTTAGCAAAGGAAACGCATTGAAACGTATTTGTTAACTAAGAGATGAGATTCTGGTGTTTTCTTCTTGCTGGCAAGTTTCTGTCTCTAATGATGAGTAAGTGATGAGTTTAATGCCACTGTTTGCTTTTTGAGTGATATTTTCCATAATTTGAACCAGCTCAACATGGAGTTGCAGGGCAGAGATAAAACAGATTCAGAACTTGTGGAGAAGCTTCATGCTTTTCTGAGAAAGCTCTCTCTCTTCTCTACTGATCTTTGTCCTGGGAAGATGCTCCAACTCCCCACATTAAGGGAATCTGGCCTACAAATCACCAAGGTGATGTCAGGCTTTATTGACTCATTGAAAAACAACTATGCCACCATATTTGACGATTTCAGAATTTCCTGTGAAGTGATGAGATTTGTTAAGGACCCCTTTTGTGTGAATGTTACGGCAGACTTTGCATTGAAAGGAAAGGAGCTGGTACCATCATTGGATGAGGGTCTTTTACAACTGGAACTTTTGACATTCAGTCATCAGATGACTTGAGACATGCAGCAGGTAGGTTATGAGAAATTCTGGACCCATGTGGTCAGCCAAGAGAAATTTCCACACTCAAGGGGTCTTGCACTTTTTCTACAAATGCTGACACACAACAGAGATGTCAGTCAAGCAAGTAATGAGGATTGATGTTTGTTTTTTTACCAGGATGCAATTCACGTTATTCACCTTTTACTTAATGTTTTTCTTGATATGGTATGGCTTAACTGAACTGAAGATTGAGGTATCTGACTCAATTTCAATATAGGCAGATAAGAAAAAAATAATGTAGGAAGGGCAACTAAGGGACTTAGTGAATTATAATTTTTTTTCTAAGTTAGCAACGCTTTAATGGGTGAGGAGATCATTGTTGAAAGCATTTTGAAATATTTTGCCTTGAAAATGTGCCATGCACTGGTACTTTGTTATCATTAGAAACATACGTTTTGTGTTGTGTTTGTTGATGCACTTGGAATTTTAGTTGTCAGTTAAATGAATGAATATATAAAACAATCGATATGCTCACCGTTATGTTGCTATAATTCTATTCTGTACCATACTATGCATTTTGGTTTTGTTGTTGGTGGAGACTAATTTGATGTTGCCTGTCACTTAAACGAGTGCAATCTTAAACATGTGTGATAGGGCTGACCGAGACTGACTGTTAAGGTGTCTTGATTTATGTTCAAAACGGACAAAAGTTATTACAATAGGAGTCCATGTGTGGACTTATGTGCATATATTGTTCTGTATTTACAAAATAAAATATATTGACTCCTTAAATATGTATTTTCTTTATTTGTTACCATAATAACTCATATTCTCCGGCCCCTTATTTTGCCTCAGATTCACGAACTGGCCCCTATTCCAAATTAATTAATTAGCCCTGCTCTAGGCAGTTAAATAGACTTTAAAAAAGCAACATATAATAACATAAGACACTCCAGCATATGATAACATTACATGTGGGAAAGAATAAATAATAAGTCATCAATATGGTTAAAATGTTAATCAATTCAAAGAGCAGAATAAAGGTCTTGTTCTGTATGGGATGCTGTCCAGGGTACTGGACAGTAATTTATAATAACAGTCACCAGAATAATAACATATAATACACAAAATGCTTGCTTTCCTCTTATGTACTTTGTTCCATTTCAAAATATTTATTGAAACCTCTCTCATTTCTGCGCCTCCTTTCTCTTCTTGTCTTTGTCTAGTTTTAGTGCCTTACCATACTCCTTTAACAGTCTCTTTCCATGTCTTTTTATTTTTAGGAGAAAGCCTTATAGACAGCAGGTCCACCTGCAGGGTGGCAATATTTTGTTATATTCACCAATCTGTTGTGTCTGTGTGGGCATGTGCATGTCGGTCTTCAGGATGCAAGTGATCATTTGAGGCACACAGAGTCCATAATTGCTGTGTGAAACGTTTGACACATGTAGGAGGGAACACACGCTAGCTCTGTGTCGGGCTGCTATATGACCTCACACACTACAAACAAAAGTTATTAAGTCGCTGACACAGCTTGTTATGTTTACGTGGTTGCACACATTCCCACACATTCGCATCACGCTGTGCTTTTGTATAAAACATAAACACGCAATTACCAAGAGGCCTCCTGTTGTTTCTTGTATTTGTTATGTTTCCTCTCTGAATTGCCGAGCAAGGCACCTTCAGGTCTAAAATCCAATGATTACACAAAGTCACAGTGACAGGATCGTCTTTTATATTTGCTGGAAGCTATTACTGAGCAATTAGAAGAAAACTATAGTGATTTAATAGAAAATAATAGAACAGAATATCTTTATTGTTATTGTAACAAGAACGAGATTTAAAAGTCCCATCCTATCAGATACTTCATATATAAAATTAGTATAAAACGTACAAATAAAAGCAATAAAACCAACATAAAAAAGCAGCACAAGCAGAGACCCATCACTCTTCCACTGCTATTGTACTCATCCCTTAGAAAACATATTAAAAGCTATTTTAGTGTCTTTTAGTATTGACTGGTGACTGCAGTTGGATAAAAACTGTTTTTGAAGCTGTTTGTCCTGGTTTTTATTGTTCTGTAACGTCTGCCTGGCAGCAACAGTTCAAACTGAGAGTGTCCAGGGTGTTAATTGTCCTTAATGATAGTCTGTGCTTTTTAAAGCTTCTGGAAATGTGTAATACTTCTAGTGTTTGGAGAGGGCAGCCAGCGATCTTTTGAGTTGTTTTGATGACCTTCTGGAGCACTTTCCTCTGAGCTACTGTGCAGCTGCTGTACCACACACAAATAGTATACATTAGGATGCTCTCAATGGAGCACTGTTCTTCCTTAATACCCTCAGGAAGTGAAGTCTCTGCTGTGCCTTTTTCAGCAGCTTAGAGGTGCTCACGCTCCAGGTCAGGTTCTCCTCAATGTGGACCCACAGGAAGCAGAAGTTCTCCACACAGTACCCACCGATGTTTAGTGGTATAATGTCCTGTCTTTTCAATAATGTCAATAATGAAGTCAATAATGACCTTGGTTTTGGAGGTGTTGAGGAGCAGATTTTTGTTCCCACACCAAACAGTGGAGATGAGTCCCACCACTGTGGTATCATCTGCAACTTTAATGATGGTGTTACTGTGGTGGGTGGGAGTGCACTCGTAGGTGTAGAGGATGTAGAGCAGGGGGGGCTCAGCACACAGCCCTGTTGGGAGCTGGTGCTGAGGCTGAGTGCTTTAGATGTGTGTGGGATCACCCTCACCCTCTGAATTCGACTGGACAGGAAGCTCCTGGTCCACATGCAGGTAGCATGTAGGAGACCCAGATCAACTAGTTTGTCCACCAGTCTGTGGGGAAGGATGGTGTTAAACGCAGAGCTGTAGTCCACAAAAAAGCAGCTGCACGTAGCGTTTCTGCTGCTCCAGATGGGACAGTGCAGCATGAAGGGCTGTTGCAACGGCATGTACCGTGGATCTGTTTGCTCTGTAAGCAAACTGGCGTGGGTCAAAGGTCGGTAGGAGGAATGATCTGACATGGCCCTGTACCAGTTTTTCAAATCACTTCATCACTAATGGGGTGAGTACAACTGGCCGGTGGTCCTCGAGACTGTTAATGTGGGGCTGTGGGACTATGGTGGAAGATTTAAGGCAGGGAGGGACCGTGATCGGGACAAGGACTGGTTTAAGATCCTTTTGAAGACTCCAGCCATTTGGTCCGCGAAGTCCTTCAGTACTTGTTCGGAGACGCCATTGGGTCCTGCCGCTTTACTCGGGTTGTAGGCCCACAGCGCGTGCCTTACCCCACTCTCCTCCACCTCTCCAACACCGTGAGATCTGGCTGTTCAAAAATGTTCCAACTGGTCCTCCTAAAGCAGACCTGCAGCTGTTGAGAGACAAGAGCAGTGCTCCTGAGGGGGGCATTTGCAGGGATTAGAATCAGGGACAAATAGTCAGATGTGGTAGTGGTCTAGCCCCATAGCGCTATATAAATTGTGTCTTAGCACAACAGAATAGATGCTTAGTCTAGGTTTATCCTTTTGGAAATTGATATATGAAAAAACAGTCTTACAATGTCTCCCAAGAGCCTTTGCAGTTTTATTTTTTTATTTATTTTTTACATATGGACATTTGCAGACATACTAATTTAAATTGTGATTGTATTCAAAATATGATTTTAGGACATTAGAAAAAACTTCTGTTTTGTGTTTCAGCCATCACACAGCCACACCTGTGTCTCTGTGTAAAATCTCCGATTTAAAGAAATAACATGTCAACCTCATCAAACTTTGAGAGAAACTCATATTTTGAATGCTGGATGGATGCTTCAAAGTTTCACCTTATCATATGCAGTGTCCTTAAAGTATTTGCATTATCGGTGTGGAGATTTGTGATAAGTTTTGTGTTGCTGACATCATTAATGTGCTATAGTGTAGCACGGTGGCAGCCAAGACCAACTGGTAATAAATGTTGTAAGTTAAGCAGCCAAACTGTGTCGGATTATTCCCTGAAGAATAAACGTTTTTAGACGACAGTCGGCATCTGTAGTGTCAATGTAGTTAGCTAGCTGTTAGCGAGCTGTTACTTTGCTAGATATGAGATTCAAGAAAAACACAAGTGTGGCTATCTAACCAACGAGAGAGCTGGTTACAATCAAAGAGCAGCTGTAATTGGTTTTACTTGGTTTTCACTGCCACACGAAAGCTAAATGACGGTAAGCCATTTAGCTACTGTGAACCTTTAGCAACTGATGCAGAAAGGATTTAAAAATGCAGGGGGAAATAAAATGGAAATGGGAAAGGGAATTACCTTTAAAAATGTATGAGGTGGAAAGTTATTTATAAACAAATGTATAAATTGTGTTATTTATTTCTCACTTTAGAAATCACATTCGAAAATACATTTAAAACAATTATTTCAATGAGTTTTTTCTTCAATATTTCAATTTAAAATGTGAAATTTACAAAACGCATTGCAATTTGATGTCTTTTTGTAAGAATTAATTGTTGAATATGAAATTATATTTTTAGCAATTTATATTTTTATTTCACAATTAATTACTTTGTGAAATTAATTTAAGAAAAAGTGGTGTGAATCCAAAAACGTGAAGTACATTATGATGACTTCAACCTCCTTTGTAACCATCAACAGCAGCTTAAATTTGCATTGTTAGGCCAATTTACAGATTAAGCTATGGTGAAGCAAATTAATTACTAAAACAATTAAAACCTTATATTACTACTGACTAAGCGAATATCCATTAAAATTGCAGCTTGCTTTTAGTATAAGTTATTTGTTTGACCTCACAGCATTGTATGCTTCTCGATGACTTACACAAACATGCCATGACCTGCTTTAGCTTACCATTACCAATGGGTGCTCAAAATATTTAACATCTTAAACTGCAGTTGCTTATTGGTTTTTGTTTTCCTGGTTCTTTTTTTTAAATTTTTTTTGTTTGTTTTTCTTTAATTTTTGATACAGAAAGGAGCTTATCTGTTGTTGTGGAGGAAGCATGCCATGGATCTTAAACTTTCAGTCAGTCAAGCAGATCTTAGCAGCTTGTAGCATTCAGGCAAAATGGCCCTCTCATTCCCTTGACCAGTGGTGGATAAAGAAGGTCATGGGCCTCTATGCTTGCTTTTTTTTTTTTTCCACATCCACTAAAAGGCAGTCCTCTCTCTTCCAAAAACTTTACCACTGCAACCACCCTCTTTAGGACCCCGTTCCAGTACTGCCATTCATTGTCAAACTGTTTATTCAGTTCTGAATCTATACACCCAGCATCAGCACACAAGTAACCATGGCCCCTAGGCTGCAGCCTAAGTCTGTGCATTTATCCACGCCAGCCCTCAACCCTGGAGCACCCAATTAATTGGCAGAAGCCAGTCCCAGCAGCTAGCAGCTAGTACCTTGGTCATTCAGCCCGGGGAGCAGCTGCTAACCACTGCTACCCCCCCCAGAATACTTCTTTTTATAGCTTGCATTTGCTTCCTAATCTAACCATTCCACACAACACACCCTGCCAAAAATCAAGAATAATTTTTTGTGATGTAACAGATTTTGCTTTTAAAAGTTCCTACTGGTTGTGGTAGATAATTAGATAAGATTCAGTGTTTGGAGAATTTGACCATAAAAGAAAATCTGGGAACTATGACGTAAAAAAAAGAGTCTCATAAGCGAGAATTTGAGACCACTGGAGTTACTTCTGCATACTTAATACTAAACCAAGCACATATTCAGGTAGTATATTGTTTAAACACAGCAAATGAACCAGTAAACATCTCTTCGATATTTATAAAAGCACAGATAAAATGAAAATACTGTAAATCTTTGCATTACTTATTTGAATAGGATAAAAAATAAAGTAGCAAGAAATAGACTGGCCAACTTCAAAACCAAGGGAAATGGAGAAAGTTTTTAGCGACTGGTCCAGAACCCACAAGAACATGAATGATTACTTTTTTCTTTGACTGTCAGAGCTCTTCTAAACTAGGACAAAGTGTCAGTTGACCATTAATGAAGAAGAAACTTCACTTCACTTTACTTTATCTGAGCAACGTGCAACAGCCATAAATAATATTTTATTCTACAGTCATTTGGCAGACGCTTTTATCCAAAGCGACTTACATCTGAGAATAAGAACAACACAAGCAA
>JBAMHW010000003.1:10246888-10271665 GCA_037177495.1 Rhadinocentrus ornatus | reverse complement strand
TTATTATTATTATTATTATTATTATTATTATTATTATTATTATTATTATTATTATTATTATTATTATTATATTATATAGGGAAGGCAGTAGTGAATGGTGCTTTGGGCGGGAGGGGGTTGCTTTTTGTGTAAGAGAAAGACTATATGTGGAGTTTTAATTGCTATTTTAAAATCTTTTCAATTTGCAAACATTGTTTTTTTGTGCATTTCATTATGTTAAGCACTTTGTGCTTGTTACGTCCCCGTATTGCTAGGGGTAGCAGGGATGGAACACAAAGCGAGTCAGATACCGGATCTCAAATAAAGGATACAATTTATTTAAACAAACAAGTGGGTTCAAGTACTATAGGACATCCGGTGTCGACTGAAGCCACAAAGGGACAATACAGTTATCTCAGAAACAATAAAAAACTAAAGGTGTCCCAAAAACGGGTGATAATTACTATAATCAACTAAACAAAAAGGTGTCCCAATGAAAGGGGTAACACTTACTAATGCAATTAACTTCCACAACCAACAAGTTCAGTAACACTCCAAGACTGGCAAGCTGCGTCCTGCTGTCCACAGCTGCCCCGAATGAAGTGGGTGATGAGGCTTAAAAGGCGCACGGGCTCCGTCATTGGTCTGCCGAAGGGAATCCAGGAAGTAGGTAGCCCAATCCCAGCGCAGGGAGGGTGGTTGTGTGTACCTATTTGCTATTGTAACCACATCAGTTCAGACTATCATTATGCAATCTGCTGATTCAAATTTTAAGAAATTCTTTTGAGAATTTTCAGGATGCTCATTCAGGCGCATAGTTGACATGTTGGCTTTAAATTAATAAAAAGCAGAGCATGTTTGAAAAATTCCATGACCATTATATTATATTATACATTTCCCATTCTTCTCTGCATAGGTTGTCTTTTGCAGTTCTATTAAGCTCTAAGTAAGATTTCAGCTGCGGTCTCTAGCTGTAAAGAATTTATGTTATATGTATTGCTTTTTTAGTACATCCTGTACAAATGGAGCATAATCTGGGCCCCCTTGTGTGTTTCTCTATCTGGCTTAAGTCCCTGTAAATCTCAACACACTTATATGAGCACACACTTACAATTAGCATCCTACTCATTACATTCTTCACTTACACGTAACGCTGCTTTGCTGTGTGCGTTGATATATTTGGTGTAACATTAATCCTTTTGACACACCTACGCTGTGCTGTTTGGAGCTTATGAAAATATATCACATTTGGCTTCAGTGCTCGGGACCTACGACGCTTTGAAGAAAAGCATAAGGCAGAGCTGAATATAACAAGCTAACGCAATGCGACAGCAGGCATGAGCTCAGATTGTTAAATACACAGAGTGCACAGCAGCTGCTTCAGTATTAACAATTTTTTGTCTCATAAGTGCTGCTGCTACACATTTGAATTTATCTTGAGCAGTTATTGCATAACCTTGTCCCTTTCTGAATGAAACAAAGATAAGTCAGTTATGGAACAACAGGGTTTAGCTGTCCTTCAGTTCAACAAGATATAATAAAGTTGCCAAATATTGCTCCTTTGTACTTAATGGTCATAACTGATTTGAGCTTCAACAAACATCCTCATATGTAACAACTATAGTATGTGTGTTTATGCCAACTATGAGCCAGGATTAGTGGGATCGCAAATGGTTTTAACCATCATCACCTTGTGGTTTGTGAATCTCTTTTGTTGAAAGCATTGACTTTGCATTTATATGTTACAATCTTTGTTTTTTGCAGCCAGAAGTGCACTTCAAGAAATGTTTATCAGAAAATGGCCAAATGTGTTGTAAAAATACAGTAAAGAAATTTTTAAATAACTTTACAAAGTAGTTTTCCCTTTATTTTTTTAAATTTTTTGCATTGCATGGGATCAAGGACTGTCAAACATATCTGAAGTTCTGTATTCTGGAGTCATATGAGATTAGTTTTCTACTTTTAAAGTTGTACAATTAAGCTTAACATTGCTTCACGCTTATTACAAAGTTAATGAGAAGCAAGAGATTGGTTTTCTCATATGACATCCATATTCAGCAGGAAGTGATTGTTATCTTGTAAATGTGCTTTACTTCCTGCCTGTTCAGAAAGGAGGTTCAACTTATTTGTTATTTTAAATAGATTGGAGCAGGAAGTTCTTGTTGAAGCACATGGACAATACAAAGATGCATTTTGTAAAGGAGGGCACACTACTGCAGCCAAGGGAGAGAGACGTAGCATGGAAGATGTAGTTGTCAAGATGCCGTGGATGTGAGGACTCAAGTGCAGGCGAAAGAGGCAGGAAACGAACCGGGGCAGGTAAAAAGATTTTAATAAGGCAGAACTAAACTCAACATGACTTAGATACTCTCAAGGGAAAACTGGCATTGCATGGACTAAAACACTAACAAAACAACCCCCTAACAGTGACAACAAACAATGGACTAAGATCTGAAACCAATGGCTTAAATACGCTGAAGGATTAACAAGGCACAGGTGAGGTGAATGAGCTAATCAGACCAGGTGAACTAATGAGCAGGAACCAAAAAATACAGAACTAAACTTGACCCGAAACACCAAAAGCATAAACCAAAAACATAACAAAAACCCTGAATGTAAACTATGAACATAGCAAAAACCAAGGAACATAAACCAGGAATCATGACAGTAGTCTCGAATTATTAACATTAGAGTTACACCATTGAATGGTAGATAGAAGCAAAATTCCCTCATTGTGCCCTGCCTGATGAATCTGAAGAAGAATGTATTTCATTGGGAGATAAAATGAGGCTAGATAAGACCTTAATAACTTAATCTTTTATAAACTAAATCCAATCACTTCTCACCAATTCTTAATTTGGTTCAAATATTCTATTTTTTTGTTCAGTGCAGTGTCATTCTATGAATGAACAGGGCTATGAAAGAACAGAATTTTTTGTTTTTGTTTAGCAATGTCCATGTCATCAACCATCACTCCTTATAAGCAGCTAGGAAAAAAATGTAATTTAGTGTGTGATTGAGTGTGTGTGACTACATATGGAGCACTTGAGACCACGAATGTTCGTCAGATAAATAGACCAATAACAAATTTTGTGTGCTCTCTCATGTGATAAAAGGCTTCATGCTGTAATAATAGGCACTGTTAGCCTTCCATAATATCAGCTGTCCACCTGTCAACATGCACAGATGTAGAAGCAGGCGAACAAACATGCACACAAATATTAATGCTTGTGGCTTCATACTGGCCATCCATGGGTTTTATGTCCAAACTGACTGCTGCTGTCCACATGCATCTTCTTGGACAATTTATTGAGCTTCCCGTCTGCGATGCCATTTGGAGTTCTGCCTTTGTGTCAGTACCAAAGTTTTTGCAGTGTCTGATGTAGGCTGGCATCACAACTCACAAATACATGGTTAATTATATGGTCCAAGAACACATACTAAAACCACATGAACTCATTTCTCCCAAAACACACACATGAACTCACTATTTTGCAGCTAATCTGAGCTCTAAGCCCTTTCTGGACATGAACACATCGACAGGAAGTGTGCTTTCCTTCTGGCAAACCATTCAAGAAGAAGTATTTGTATTTCCACACTACTGAAGCCAACTGGCTGCAGCTCTCAGGCCAACACACACTGACTTGAAAAAACATTGGAGAAGCAGAGAATGGTTTTATTGAACGTGACCATGTGAAAAGCTTACACCATCATCTGACCTTCATCTCTGGCTGAAAATGATTATTAAACATTGGTGCTTGTAATCAGACAGTTTTTCTAGTCATACAGAAAGTGTCAGAAAGATTTAAAAAAGAAAAATGGTGCAGCGGTTAAAATGAACATGCATGGGTTTCTCTGTGATTAGTTAGCAAAGCTTTTATTGTGGAAAGTGTGGTATACTATTGAGAATTGCAATATTATTGTTTATGCATCACTACTTTATGCTTAAGCCACTATTATAATCTAAAGTTAAAAGCCTTAATAATCCAAATGTACTATTATGAAATCTGACCCTGTAAAACTGAAGAAGGTCTGAAGCTTTTATCTCTGTTAGTTGAGCTGATATGTTTTAAGAATGTCAGGCTCATTTAGAAAGAAATTGTTTTAATGAATACACACATTCTTTATTGCTGAAAGGGAGTTAGGAACAAGTGGACTGCTCCACATTTAATTGCAGTGGAGAGGTCGGAGCCAGGCACTGCCAGTTAGAGCCCATTTAATTAAGTAGGACAGAAGTTGAGAAGTGAAAACACCCATTAAGTTTGAAAATAAAAGGAGAAGTTATAAAGAAGATGTTACTAGGTAAGGAGACAAAGAAAGAAGGGGAGAAGGAGTAAGAGTTTTAGAACAAATCTCCGCAAAAAGATGTGGTTAAAGACTGACGACCAGGCCGAAGCCATGGCTCTTTCCCAACACTTCAGCCAATCATCTGTACTCACGCGCATGAATATTGTAAATTACTGTATCATATATATAAACGAATAAAACGTCATAAATTTACCCACTTTTGGGGACTTTGTACCAAACAGATGTGCTCCTTGTTCAAGCTTGATTGTAAATCTTCAATAAATCCTTGATCAATCTAGCCTGTTTTTGCTACACAAGAATCACCTGACAAGATCTACTATCCTGCAAACTTTTAAATGCAACCCTTCTCCAATGCACCTGAATCAAACGGTTGAATTTCCCCATCTGCATGTCAACGAGCTCTGCAGAGTCCTGGTAACCAGCCATTCATTTGATTCAGGTGTGTTGGAGAAGGGACACATCCAAAAGTTGCAGGATAGTAGATCTTAAGGACCAAACTTGGGCACCCCTGGTCTATAGTCTATTTTCCTCTGGAACCTACCTAACTTTGTGAGATGACCCTAAGTACCTAAGCAGCAGCCCTAATGAGAGTTGCTTGAATTGTCCAAATATTAAGTGTAGCTTCTATGTACATTCTTTAAGTGATCTTTTAGTATATAATAAATTGGAGATTTCTTTTATTAAAAAGATTAAATAATTCCCTCCCACAATTCCTTGCAGTAATTGTATCACGTCTGATTATGAGTCTGTGTTCATTCACGTATTTCATATTTTCATTTGAAACAATAAATAAATATATAAATAAACCACTTGTTTTTCCTATTTTTGTTTCCAAATTCAAAAGCAAAACCATGACCTCCCAATTTGTCCCAGACCTCACGATGATCTGCTTCCTGCTCAGCAGCACAGTAACAATCGCTTTACTGTTGAGAGAGACAAAAAACATATGATTTGTGCATCGAATTATGGCATTGACACACATGAAGCGCATAATCATTATGTCATAGTCACCAATTTCAGAGGTTCTGGCATGAGGGTCACTAAACGTGGACGTTTGCTTATATAATGTCAAGCGATCTACCAGTGTTTCTTTAAATAAAAAAACAACAATAACAAAGCCAATATGTGTTTACAAGCATGATGTTATGATAAATGAGGGGAAGGTTAGCTTCAATGTAGCTTACATTTGAAAAGATATAAAAGAATATAATGGTTTTTTTTTTTTACTTATTTAAATAAAGTTGAAAACAAAACAACGGAGGCAAACTGCGTCCTGTGAAATGCAGGCACTTCTGGGCTAGAGGGCTACAAGGGCGGCTACTTTGTTGCCTGCTTGCACCATTTTCTGTTACACAACTCACTTGGGAAAAGAAAAAATAAATAAATAAATCAATCACTCAGAAAAATAAACATACCATCTGCTTTTCTGCACTCTTTCTGTACGACTGTAGGTTCAGCGAATGCTTTATCAGTTCTTTGTACTCTGATAGAGCAACCACACTGCTTTGTTGGAGGCGCTCATTTTTTCAGAGTTGGTGCAACTGGAATGCCAACCATCTGGTTTTAACGTCACCCCTTTCCTGTAGCTCGGAAATCTGAGTCAACTGTAACGGACTATGAGTTACCACCATAGTATGTCGCTTCTCAAATACCACCTGCTGTACAGCAAACAGCTCATGTGTGATCAGACTATACAATCTTTGATAAATAGCTTCCAGCAGCGACGTCCTGATCATTCTAAAATCAGCAACCATTCAACCTCTGATCTGGATAAACTAAAGATGTTGGAAACATTGCTAGAGCACTGAAGCAATGTACTGTTTATAGAATGTTTCTAAAGAAAGGTGAGGCTGTCAGAAGTGTTATGCGAGTACAGGGATTCTGTAAATGCATATATCAAAACTTACTGTTTGTTGATCGTTTGCCAATTGATTGATTCACTAATTAGAGAACAAGGCACATTATGTTTTTAAAAAAAAACATGCATTATCTATGTATTCATTAAATAAACATATCTTTTTTATAAAACTTACCAGTACCCCTTCTGATAGATTGTCAAATTATTCTTCACTGGCATGGTAGACTGTGCAACATTTTTTTGCTCAGTCCATCAGCTGCTAAAACATGGGTAGCACCATACATGGCCAGTTTCTCATTCTGGTCCATAGCTTATGTCCCATGTAGTTAGCTTTATTTGGCTGTGGTTTAAGGTTTCCTCCACGCTAGAAAGAAGGGAAAGAAGAAAAAAAAAAGGTCAAAACCATTCACAACTATCAAAAACTTGAGCCATAGACTGAGTTTATTTTAAACAAAACTATGCCAGTTTGGAATAGTTCATTCTTCATGTTCATATGTGCTATGATTATGAAAGAAAAAAAAAAACACTTTACACGCAGACTTATCTAACCTGATGTCGCTCTTGATGGTAGAACTCGTGCATCTGTGCCAAAACCTTTCCCACACGAACCTCTGATGCAAGGACATGCTGTGCTGCTAAATGTCGCTTTATTATCTTTGGGCAATTTTCTGGTCCGGTCTATTATTAAAATAGAATAAATAAAGTTTGTAGGTAACATTTGTAACATACAATAAGTGTTTTTAATTAATTAATTTTAGGAACGGGTCATAAAACACAACTTCTTGAGGTGTTTGAAAAGGATATTAAGGATATTAAGTAGTGTTCCAGTGCAAGCCCCCACAACTTTTAAATTTATTATTTATGTATTTTTGTCTGATTTATTGGCCTACTAATGCTATTGAAATTTTAAATAAATCTTAGCCTTCCTCAATATAAATATACCCTGTAAGCACTGCTCAAACAGATAATCAGATAATACAATAAAATGGTGCAAAAATGATTTGGAAAGAAAAATGTTTGTTTTGTTTTTATTTAAAGGGGACAATGCAATTTTAAAGACTTAAAAGTGTAAAATTGCCACAATTAGTCAGTGGCTACTTTCCATCTGTAGTCCCTGGCAGATCAAAGAAATATAAAAGCAGTTCACAACAATAATGACAGACACAAAAGTGTCGTGTGTAAAAGAATGGTCATCGGTGGTTTATGTGTCTGGTTTCTCATTAGCGACCATTTGAGTTTTGTCTGAAATATTTTCAATTTGGTACAATGTGTATGTTCTTATTTTACTTAATTGTACTTAATTGTTATATTATCAAGATTTTTGTGTAAACTTGACAAAGTTACCTTGTGTATATCTTTAGCAACGGCCACAGTGTTCATTGAAGACGCTCTTTCTGACGAGTCCCCTGTTAATCCTAAACTGTAAATGCTTCTTTCCAAATGCCCTAACTCTATTACAAAAATTAGATAATTGGACATTTGCCGGTCAGAAAAAACATTTCCATACATTTGATGTGTGGTTTCCTAGGCCACCAAATCTGACACACTACTCTTTGAAAAACATACTTGTCTGTACTGATCACCTACGTTTTCCAAAATGATCACGAAGGTAAAGTAGTGCTAGCATGTTGCTACCCCCTTCAGTTCACAATGTGCTTATTGATAAAAGACTGTTGAAATAAGGCAATGGACTGGAAGTCAAATCCAAGGGTAATTTATGCCTTTATAATACTTTATGCTATTATAGCTTAAGTTTGCTGCTACTCATTTATACATTTTTCTATCTTTTTTCCTATATCTATTCAGCAGTGAAGACCAAGCAGATTGTGACAAGCTGCTGTATCCTGGTGCACCTGTTTCAAACGGAGAAAGTTTATTGATGCTTATGTCCTATGTGCTGCAATTTAACACGTGAAGCACTTACTCATTTACTGGAACTATTCAAGCTAATGTTTCCAGGTCTGATTCCACTCTCACATTATTTTTTCCACAAATAATTTGGAAGTTTATCACAGTCTGAAGTTCACTATTATGGTGAAAAATGTTTAGCATACCTTGGTATTGTTACACACTGTCCCTCTCATTCTACTTTTTGCACACAGTATTTGATGCCAACACAAGTTCAAAAAAGAGCTTTTACTTTCTTGTAATTCCTATTCATGCACAGATTAAACAACTTCAGGAGCCTGATCAAATCAAATCAAACTTTATTTATAAAGCACTTTTCATGCCAAAGGCAACAAAAAGTGCTTTACATGATTAAAAACATGCATATTTCAGTTCATGCATATTAAATTAGAACAAGCCTTTACATACATCAAAGTAGAAATGCATAACAAAAAAGAAACACTCTTAAAATCTTCCACATAGTGACACGCACACACATGTATACACACAAACCAAGCAGCGCCCCCCCCCATTCTGTACAAACATGGCTCTCTAATTTCTGTCTCCAAACTGAATGTAGGTAAAAAATGCTAAAAGTGATAAACATCTGGCCTGATGCTGCTATGAGGAAAAAATATCCATCTACACCAGGGCCCCAGCCACCCAGTCAAGGGCGATCACCGCTGCAACAACCCCCAGACCGAGCAGGCAAAACCCCCGGCGTGGAGGATCCCTATGAGGAAAACACTGAAGTTAAAAAAAAGATTAAATAACCTTAAAAAAAAACAATAAGAACAGTTGAAAAAGAATGACTAAATAAATATGGGTGGTTAGCACCGCAGCCTCACGGCAAGAAGGTCACTGATTCGAGCCTCAGCTAAGGGAGGTTCGAATGTGGGGGGCTGGTGGCCTTTCTGTGTGGAGTTTGCATGTTCTCCCCGTGTATCTTCGGCTTCCTCCCACCATCCAAAGACATGCATGTTAGGTCACTTAGTGACTAAAAAATTCTGCCTAGGAAAGAGTGTGTGTGTGAATGGTTGTTTGTCCCTATCTATGTTGGACCTGCGATGGACTAGTGACCTCTCCAGGGTGTACCCTGCCTCTCACCTGATACAATGCTGGGATGGGCTCCAGCTTACCCGCAACCTGTAATGGATTAAAGGGTTGGATAAACAAATATATGAATGAATAAATTAATAAATAAGGAGTAATACAGTTGAGTACAACAAAATAACGTGAAATAAATTATGCAAAATAAATAAAGATCAAAGGGGCCGTAACAATGGAAGGAGGCCTCGCCGTATGTCTTGATCCTCACCCTTGGAACAACTAAAAGGCCAGTTCAAGAGGACCTCAGAGTTTGCAAGGGTTTATGATTTAAAAGAAGGTCCAATAAATAAGAGGGCCCAAGACCATTAAGACATTTATAAACTACTAAAAGAACCTTAAAATCAATCCTGAAACTACTTTTATCACTGATAAAAGTAGATCCTTTGGAGTTTTAACTGACATACAGTCTGGTGGAGAATATAAAAAATTGTGTGACAATTAGAGTTGTTGGAAAAGATGATTTGATTGATCTGATTTAGAATTGTGATGGCACACCAGTGTTTAAAAGCTCTAAATGCAGCATCTGGTTGATTCAGTGCCAGATGTTTGAAATGAAACCAGAGAAAAGAAAAGGCACATTTTAATGTCAGCGTGGTTTGGGCAAACTAAACCATCCACGTTTACTTTGCTGACACTATTTGTTAAAGAAGCTTTATTATTAGAGATTGAAGGTATTGACTGGCAAGACAGAGAAGGACACAGTCTTGTTTCCAAAGTGTTTGTGCTGATTTGTAGATCTGATTCTGTGGCTTGTCCATTGCTTCACAACACTACACAGTTTAATATTTTTTAGGGATGTAAATTTTGCTTGCACAGAGGTGCTAAATCGTACCCATACGATCAACCGGTATGGGGGCCGTTTGAGACATTATTCAGAATTACTCTCTCACAGACACATAAGAAATTCATGTCATTCACACAGTATACTAAAACCTCTCATATATCATACTGAAATCATTCACACGTTATAGTAAAACCTCTCATACACTATACTGAAACAGCCCACAAATTAATTCCAGTTGTTCTATAAATGCTCGTTCCCTTGTCCTGTCGTGATGACAGTATAGTACTCTACCTCCCTGCTCCTCCTCAGCTGACCAATGTGAAGTAGTATGCTAGTGTCAAGTTGCTGCTTCAAAGCTATAATCAAAGTCAAAGCAAAAATCTTCCTATTATGTGGTCTTTCATGTTGTAGACAAATCATAAAGAAGCAGAAACTGAAGTTTCTTCCGGTAGATGTAAATATGTCACATCCACCCCCTGTCCAATCAGATTCCTTCCCAACCCCAAGATCATAAGCGTAAATAAATAAAGGCAATTAAACGCAATTTCCATGTGAACCTCATTTCAGAATTGCTATTTCCACGTAAATGTGAATGAGAAAACTTAAATTCCGAATTATTCAATTCTAAATATTTCATTCCGAATGAAAAAATCTACTCCTTTTTCACTTTGGACACTTCCCTCAGTCCCTGTGCTGCCTTGACCAACTCTTCCACATTTGCTATAACCTCCAGTAGCCCAGTAACAGATCACATACAACCATAGTAAAACTCAGTTAAGTCTTATGTAGTCTGAGGAAAAAAACATCCTTTATGAATGCAATTGTGGAAATGATGGCTAAGTCATTCTAAATGTTCCCTAATTTCATTCAAAACATCTAAGGCTTTCTACTCTAAGATGTTTCTTCAATGGTTTTGGATAACACACTTTTATAGGATATAAAAATAAAGCCTTTTCAAAGGCTGTAAAATTTGCTTTCTGTTCACAAAAACAATAACCATGTGTAAAAAAGAAATAAAAAAAAAAATATCTGTCTTGAAAGGGTAAATCTTGACTTATCAGACCACATCACCTTTCAGCATTGCTCCACATTCCAGCTGAATAAACTCAGTGACAAGTGATTTTCTTCCAAGGAACCATGACCAACTAGAAGCACTCAAGAGAGTGCAGACCTCTGCCAAGCCGTTGTTAGTTTTTTTAAGCCAGTGATTGGCATTCTGTCATGGTCTGTGTGTTTTTGGTTTAGCTTTACTGTCCTGTGGCTTCATTATCTTGTCTGGTCCTGCTTTTTTTTGTAGCGCCTTTTCTGATGTGTTGCATTCTGTTTTATTTTCCTGTTCATTAGCTCACCTGGTTTTAATTGTAAATTCACTCTACCTGCATCTTGTTAGTTGTGCTCCAGTCATACACCCCTTGGTTTCAGGCAGTTTGTCAGATCATTTTTCATGTTTCCTTGATGTTTGGCCTAAGGTCTCTGCCTCTGAGTCTTGCTTTGAGTCCACTTCGTCCTCGTCCCATGACAGTTGTTTTGAGTTAGAAGACCTAATGGCAAAATTATCTCTATCACCCTATAGTAAAGAATCCTTTAAAATTCAGTGTGATCAAGTGGGGGATCTGGATGACCCCCAAATCTTATCACTTGTTCCTTATTGGCTCGATGCACTGCTCAGTGAAACGTCCTATTTCCAGTCCCGAGTGTGCGCTTGTAAACTTCTGGTCTGGCACTAGCTAGCAAAATGCTGAGCTTTTACACGAGATGCCTCCAAGATCTCCTGAAGATATCTATCACGGAAATTCGCGAGAAAAGATACAAAATGTACATTTCATCCGATATCGACAACTACAAAGGTACGTTCAAAATTTATAACACAGCAGTGGGGCAGCTGTTGTAGCCAGCTAGCGCTGTTTTCCTATGTCTGGTACTTAAAATACATGATACCTTATTATCCTTTTTAACAGCGTTTATGCTGGATTATCTAGCCACCATACAGTGTTAGAAATATTTATGATTAAAGTTTTTTCTTATAATGTGGATGATTGTAATTTCTTCTACACAGTTTCAAACAAAGATCCAGCAGGGAGAGTAAGCATCAGGGCTATCTGCCACAGGTCTATGAGGAAGCATGAAAAGCCTCACGACATGTTCAATTCATCGGTTCAAGCCATGATTGGGTTGTTTATGCAGCTAGAGCTGGTGGTGTACACTAAACAACGTTACATACTACCAAACGTAGCTTTCATGGACACCCCAGAAAGTGTTTTGCAATCACAATGTTGCTCTTCTTTTCCAAACGGCACATTACTCCACACTAAATCTGAAGGCAGCGCCACCTGTGCTGAGCTAAACAGAAACTGCACAGTGCTAGCACAAACCAAAAAACTCTTCATCATCGGCTCGTGTATTAAGGAACTCACCTTATGCAGTCAGGTGAACTCTTAATTGGTCCTTAAAAAGTTCATATGGTGAGAGGAACATTTTACAATTATATAACTGTCCAGGGTAATGTTTGACTCTCACTTGTAAACTAGCTGGTGACAAACGGAATATTACTTCGACCTGCGCCCTGTTAAATACTGCTGAAATTCACAATTTAAAAAAAAACAAGCACGACTCAATAACTCCAACACAGTATATAAGGTTTGGGAATTGTATTAAATTTTTTCAAACACATTCAAACCTTTTCTAAACCTTTTTCTTTTGAAAACAGAACAAGACAACAATAAACTAAACCCAGGCATTTATATTTTCCTTTTTGTTCAAATTGTTTAACCTGAGTGCACTTTTAGTGTAATCTCTTAGTTTTTGCAAGCTTGCATTACCTTGTTGGCGCGCTTAAAGTTGGAACTCACGATGTAAACTCTTAACAGTACCTTGGATGTCTGCGAAGCTTCCAGGAATTAACTGTAGCCAATGAATCACGTCCCTCGCCGCAGTAACACTTGTTCCAGCCCGCAGTAGCTCACAGTGAGGAACCTTGATCTCTCTGAGCAGCAGCACAGCATCCTCCTGTAACGGCCTCACTTGGTCCAGCCAGGCACCACAGCCACCACACCCTGGATTCCTACTCATTCACACCTGCTCCCGCTAATCCATCTCCAAATCGTTCACACCCGAATCCCATTCACCGATCCTGCCATATAAACTCCTGCTCCACGTTCACTCCCGGTCGGACCTTAACCTATGCACTGTCCTGGTCATGCTCTCTCCCCATTCCCGGCTCCACAGTTCCAGTATCTCCAGTTACCTGTCTGAGTAAGATCATTCCTTTGTGTTTGTTATGATAAACAAGTTCTGTTAACCCTTATCCTGTCTCTGAGAGGACAAATCCTGGAGGAGTTAATGCCGGATCTTGAGGTCCTTCTTTTTCCAAAGGACTTCAGGGCTGTTCACTAAGCGGTGAAAGCCTATGTGGACACGTTCACTGAATACCCCGGGCCCGAGGAGAGGCAGCGTGTTGCTGTTGACCTAGTCACCCAGCTGGAAGCCAGGCCGGTTCTTCTAACCTTTCCAGGTCTGGTTGAGATGGAAGAAGGCTTGGGTGGTGTACTTTATCGCTCGGTCAGAGAGTCTGAGATCACAGTCCACGTCTCCATTGTTGTCTCCAGCTCCCAGGCTGACGTCCCCTCTGTCTGCTCCGACTCTTCAGCGTCCGATGCCACTGCCCCAGTCTGCTTTAGATCTGCAGCGTCTGACGCCACTGCCACGCCTGCTCCCTGGTCCTGTCCGGCACTTCATCGTCCGATGCCAGCTCCTAGGTCCACCCAGCCTCTGGTGGTTCCTGTTTCCGAGGGGGTCTCCGAGTGAGACGCTCCTCTCCAGCCTCTCCTGCCGAGGAGATCCCTGCTCCTCCGCCGCCTGTGGTCGACGCCCCTGCGGAGATCGATCCTCTTCCGCCGCCTGTGGTCGACGCCGCAGAGGAGATCGCTCCTCTTCTGCCTCCTGGGAACCTTGGAAATGGCGAGAAAAATAGATGGCCACATGAGACCAAAGTGACAGCGTAGAGTGGCATGAAGTCAGGAAGATGAGGCTCACTACCAGATACAAAGACAGATGTTACTCACTCGGATGGAGTGGTGTGATTTGGTAGTTTTTGCAGAGGACATTCTTGTACAGCTTAGGGATGCTGAGGCAAAGGTTATAAGGGAGAAGGGAGACTATTTCGTTTTTTGACTTTTTTGTGGGTTAATACCATTTTAAATGGCTTATTTGGTTAGCTCAGGGTCAATCAGAAGACCTGAACTGAATCCAAACATAAACTTAGTTAAAAATGACTTGTAAACCAATGTTGATGTTTCATTGTTCAGTTTCAGAGTTCTTGGAAAAGAACTTTTGTTTCATTTATTTTTTTTTTTATCAATCACCTTTGTGAAGTCATCCATATGTACATTGTTACTGTGCAACTCCATATAATGTCCAACTTGGATTTTATGTGTACTGTGTTTGATTATTAAATTGTGTATTTTCCGTACTTTGTAGAGTGTTTGTTTAATTTTTAAAGTCAGTATACACTAAAATTATTACATATGAATTTTATGTTAAAGTTTATGATGTTAAATCTGAAATAATTTTATTTCACCTCCACTACAGCCCTGTAAACCAACACCCACCCTAATTTTTCTTTTAAATTGGATCATGACTGATTAGTTATCTTTAACTCCTAAACATATTTTTATTAGTTCCTTCCTGTTGCTCCCAAAGGAAATAAAAATCATATTCAATATATTTATCCCTATTATTTTTATTATTACTAGTAGCAGCAACAACAACAGTCCTCAGAAATGTGAAGAGATCTGTGCTTCCTTAAAAAGATCATATGAATAATGTCATACATACACTGTTGGGTGAGAGGCTGTGCTTCTGCTGGCCGATGCAGTCTTAGTGCTAGTAATCCTCACCATCTTGCCTTTCACAGCAGGCTCCACCAATTTCCAAAAAGCAAGGAAATGTTGGTAGGATGCAGACATGGTGTAGAAGCGAATGTCGTCATCCGAACCAGACATGCGCTCTAACCTGTAGCTGTAGCATTTCAACCTGGTGTTGCTTCCGTCTGTAACCGTCTTGGCCCCCCAGCAGTCACAATAAAGTCTGTGGCCTTAAAATGCCTACAACAAACCAGGGTGTTTTTGGTAGGGTTGAAGTTGTCCCTCCAGATCTTCCTCAGCCACTTTGCTCATATTACAGGATCAACCAGGAATAAATTAAATGAATGAAGTAATCCTTTGTTATAACGTGAAGAAAGGTACACATCAATGGAGACCTGATGTTCTAACTGTCTACAAAACAAGTTGCCTTTCTTGGACGCTTAACATTCTTTCATGATGGACAAAGTTAAACACGAACAAATTAATGAATGAGTGAAAGTCGCCGGTATTCCACTGTAGCAGTCAAACTACCCAACCGGAAGTAGTCGCGCACACACCCGGCGTCAGAACGTAACCCGGCGCCATACTGTGCACATAGCCAATTCCATTTCTGCGATTTCATCAAAATCCATTCAGAGCTTTTTGAGCTACGTTGCTAAACACCTGTACGTTGTACTACTTCTACTACGTGAAGTAAACAATGGCTGACTGTGACTTTAAATTTTTTTTCTAACGCAATTAAACATCTTGATTCTTCATCATTGTATATTAAGAAGCAAAACTCAGAATTCTGTCATTTGGGGGAAGACAAGAGGAGAGGGTAGTCTTACCAACAGGCTTAGTTAAACCCATGCGGTGATCTTTTTCCTCATCAGTCAACAACATATATAAAAAATTCCAACAAACTGATTACCTCCTCTCATTTTCAATATCCAATTCAGGAAAATATTCAGAAATTTATGTGTAGGTCCGTTAGCATAACACTAACTGAAATACAGAAAATCATTAAACTCTTTACCACTTAATATTGCTGATCCTGGATCCCTGCAAAATCTCAGCTTTTAGAAACTAGAAAAAAAAAAAAAGTACAAATGGTATTTGTTGCTTAAAATCAGAAAAATTATCTGCCAACAAGACCAGCAAACCAGCCCCAGAAAGGGAAGAAGCCATACACTGAGAAGCAGACACCAAGCCAGCTGTAAAGCTGCCTAATCTGCTCTGCAATTACCCAGATGGGTTGCACCTTTTTGAGGGCAAATTGGAGGCAAAGTGTCGAAGTCTTTCCCACCACAAAACCAAAAAAGTTAGGCTCCAGAACAAGTGAGTTTCCGATGGTCCGGCGGAACCGCGGTTTTGTTCCCACCTCCGTGGTGCATCAATCCACAACAGCAGAATGCCAAATGTGGAGCGCCCGCGAGAATAAAAGATTTATGCCAGTTTATGGAGTAATCATAGATATTGGAAATTTTATTGAGTAATAATTTTTTTTGTAATGAAGGTTCTAGGTTTTCTAATAAAAAATATATATCATTGACATAAAAGCCAACGTTATGGTGTATTTTGGATGTTTGAATTGTCTTTATTAGAATTCTGACAGATTGTAGTAGATAACAATTCAATGGAGATTGTAAACAGAAAAAGGGAGCCTTATTTCTCGTGTATTTGCTTCAGTTTCTTTTTACTATTCAGTTTGCTTTTTCTCTTTTTCTTTTCAAATACAAGTCCTGTGCGGTTCTTTCTTTCTTTTTTTTGACTGCATTACATTATAATTTCCCTCATGGAAAGTATATTTAATTTAATTTTATTTGTCATGTTACCCTAATTGCCCATTTACTCACCTGCATCCCTCCCACATGCTGCTTTCAGTCTAGTGCCAGATCCTCGTAGCAACATTCTCTTTTTGAGTCTGTTTAATACTCTTTTCCATGTCCTAAATTTGGCTTGTTTAGTTATTTAGTTTCTTGGACACCCCATTGTCTCAGTGCATTTAGTTTGTGCATTTAGTCTCCAGGTCTGACACCTGTCTGCCTCCCGCCTGTTCGGTCCTGCATTTCAGTCCACCTTCTCTTGTAATCATGGAACAATACCCAGTTGAGCAGTTTAAACCTTTCCACCCAAACTGATCCAGATGACATGAGCTGTACAGTGCAATTACCAATCTTTCTCGCTGTTATTATAGCATACATCATCCAGACAGTCTGGTGGTAGTTGAGGTTGGCCTCCATCTGGCTCTGTGCCTGATGACAGTGTAATGCCAGCCAAGATTCTTCCAGAGTGTACGTGTGTGTCCATGCCAGCGAGAAACAATGACAGGCAGGTTGAGAGAGAAAGTGACGTGACACTGCTCATAAATCTGTACAACGCTCACACACACTTTTCGGGCCTTCTGGGTTTCACATTGATGTTTGTTCTTCATTTGCTTTTAGAAGCCTTCCTCCTGTACCAAAGACAAGGCTGGTGTATGTGTGTGTGTGTTTTACAAAGACAAATCTATGAAAGTGTGACCTGTCAGCAGTGTGCATGTATTATTTCCATGAGCATCCATTAACAATGATAGTTACAGGGCATAAAGCTGTGTTTGTGATTTAGAAAACTCAGTACGATTGATTGTTGTGACACGTCTCAGAGGATCCCAAAACTGCTATTTCTAACCCTGCACGTAAAATAGTTGCAGTTCACAATAATACAATAATGAAACAATAATAAAAAATTAAAATTAGCATCACAATGAATATCCTCCTCTGTTTCCAAACAAGTTCTTGTGTGTTGCTTGTTTATCATTTTGTCCTTTTCTGCCTGAAACATGTTTGTGTTTCAGACCTTTTGAAATAATAGATCCGCACCAGAGTTACTTCAGAGGATAACAGTGAAGAGGTAAACACAGTATGTATGCATAGGAAACAAGTCATTGGAAATACAACATTGCAAACCCCATTTCCAGAAAAATTGTCTTCTAGAATGTAAGAAAAACTTAAATATGTAATAATAATTAAACTCTCAATGATTGTTTTTATTTTATTTTATTCTTGTATAAGCTTATGTGTATAGACACACACTCACCAGCCACTTGATTAGTATTCAGTTACTTGTTGCAACTCAGTGCATGTAGTAATGTGGACAAGGTCAAGATGACTTGCTGAAGTTCAAGGTAAGCATCAGAATTGGGTAGATTTGGGGATTTAAGTGATTTTGAATGTAGTATGTTTGTTTGTGCCAGACTGGATGGTATTTCAGAAACCGCTGATCTACTGGGATTTTCACACACAACTATCTCTAGGGTTCACAAAGAATGGTCTGAAAAAGAAAAAATATCCAGTGAGCAGCTGTTGTCTGGACCAACATGCATTATTAATGTCAGAGAACAGAGGGCAAACTGAATAAAATTTTAGGTTCAAGTTATAAAAAATAATGACTAATCTAAAAAAATGCACAATTTCATATAAATAAACTTGCATGCAGAAAGAAGAAAACTTTAAAAGAAGTCATTGCATTCCTGCCAAATGGTTACCAAAACGTTGGTAAGTGACGTTTTGAGTTGAATGCCATGAAAACTGGCTTTCTGAGTTTTTATGTGTACTGTAGATTTTAATGTGATAAAATACCATATGGTAAATATAGTTATAAGTATTAAATTTCAATTTCTGGCTGTGACTTATACAAAATATTACACGTTTGAGCTTTAAAGTTGGAAAAATGCTGTTTGTTCTAGTTTACTTTTAAACACATGAACACATAATCAAAATATGCCCACAGTGAACATAAAATGGAACTGTACACATATTTACTCCTTTACTTGTCATTCACAAGCACATGCACAAACACACACTCTGTGGGACTGGTGGGGTGCTTCATTAGTCCTGGTTAATAAAGTGTAAAGGATTTTCATTAGTGCTGACAAGCCAGCTGGCCAAGGATAGAACTGACTGGCATAAAGTCAGATGGGAGTTGGAGATGGTTGATAAAGGGGTGGATGGAGAAGAGGACAAAAAGCCAAGTGTGTTTACAGAACATTTATAAAGAGTACATGATTGATACTCAACCATAACATTTACACAAAAACAGGGAATGTGAGCATTTTTTAACAGGAAATTTTGAAAAAAATACATCATCCAAGAAAAAGGAGGGATGGTGACATTATTGTGGAGGGCAGATACTGTATATATAAAACGGAAAGGGAGGGAGGGAGGAATAAAAAAAACATTAAGAGAAGGAGAGGAGATTAATGGAAAATATGGAAGAGGTGAAGGTGGGATCAGTCAGATGTAAGAGGGGGAGTCCAGTCAAAAGATGGCAAGGAAGTAATTCAAGAAAGAGCAAGGTTTAAAATGGGGGGGTTGTTGGGAAGGAGAAATCTGTAAAATTTTTGGAGATTAATGAAGGAAGAAGGAATACTTAAAGAGGACTGATGAAAGTGGAATAGAGGAGAGAAAGCTTTGTGTGCAGTAATAAAACACTGGTCACAAAACAAGGAAGACAGACTTATTTAATCACTATTCCGATTTAAAGAGTTTTTTGGGTAATAAAAAAACTACATAACCTTCTGACCTCAAACCTCTGTACTTCTGACTCATTTTGCTGACACACTGATATTTATTTTACACAATCCTGGAGCTTTTGTTGCCCTGCTGCATAATAAAGCCTAGACACCAGATTTTACAACATCACATGACAACTGCATCTTGCTTCACTTTGATTTGTCTTGTACATGAAATGTGCCATACAAATAATTTTGCCTTGCCTTCACAGCACTGTGTTACACACCAGCAAGTGGATATCAACACACTTTTTGTTTTGGTTGTACACTATGGCTGACTCGGCAAAGAAACGCAACAGGCTATCTACTCTTCTTGTAGATAATTCTTATCTCTACTTAACAGAATTTTAGCTCACTCTTTACTGTCAGGCCACTTGCTGTAGTTCCTTTCTGCCATATTTCATTAAAACGGATGTAAATTTCTGTCATTGCCACTGATGTCAGTAGCTTTCTGTAGAACTAGGTGATTTCAGGTTTTTTAACTCAAAAACTAATTGTTGGAAATGGATATGAATAATCCTGTTAATAAAAATGTACATATAAGAAAATAAAGAAACCCCCATTGAGATGTTATAAATGCCTTTGATGCAGAAATTAAAGCATTTTTTAAAATGTTTTTATGTGTCTGTAATTTTTATTTTTTAAAAAGGTCTAGAAATCCGGTAACACATCATCACAAAGCCATGCTGCAAGCAGGCTTGCATTTTGGGTATGGAAGAGGTGCACATCAACTGTGGACCTACGTGCTGCATACAGCGATGAGGCTGTAACTGACCTTATGTAGATGCTGTGCAAGTATAAATCCAGCTTACCAAAGCATGTGAAGGGACAGAAAAGTATGAAGTGCTGAAACAAGACCATTACAGTTTGGGTCCAACTGTACTCACAGCAGTCTGACTATTACTTAATTATGATGTCCCACCCTGTTTGAATTCTTGCTTGTGTTGTTCTTACTCTCAGATGTAAATCGTTTTGGATAAAAGCGTCTGCCAAATGACTGTAGAATAGAATAGAATAGAACAGTTTATAGCATGAATAACTTCACATTATAATTTTAAAAATCGTGATTTATTGAATAAAAATCTCTTTAAATATCTATTTGAGAAGTTTATACACATCTGAGCTAACAAGAACAAAATCATAACAACAGCCTACTTATTTACAGTGTGATGTAAGTAAGGTGGTCTGACAGAGAGGACTGATGGAGTGGGGGATGGCTGAGACATGGGCTGACAATCATGATTAATCATGACTAATCACCATTTGTGACTATGGCCGTTTTTACTGCATTGTATCAACAGAAAGAGCAGGTGTAACCACTATAGAAAATCAGGTTACTAGACCCATCTATGTAGTTTGATAGGTCTGTGCCTGCGTGAAGTTACTTCCTGTAATGATGCGGCAGGAAGCTGCAACACAAGGCGAACAGAGACAGACACGAGGCCGACAGTCACAGAAGTAATTTGACTGTGGCGAAACAGAGAAAGGACAGTGGCAGACTACAGACGGACAAAAGACTAACCGTGGTGGACAGGAGACAGGGTGGATACCATCAGGCTGTGAGCCGAGAAGGATTCCCCTTGTTATGAGTGGTTTTGGAAACTCTGGTGAGTTAAATTTTAAACTGAGAAGCTGTTCACTAGCAATAGTGGAGTAAAACAATTATTTTTTCTGCTATTGACTTCATGAAACCGGTTCAGTAAGATCAAATAGTTTTTAAATGCATTTTTGATATTTTTCTGTTTTACTTGTGCACTAAAATTTATGTTTTATGAGTTAAAAAGTCTGCAAGCATTATACTAATGCCAAGCGCGAGATGCTAACATTATTAGCTTGCTTTTGGTTCATTAAGTGACACATTTTGTCACCCTGAAAATGAAAAAGCTTATGATAGAGCATCTAAATGTGCATTTAATTTAATGTCAGCAGAGCATTTTGTATAAATAAGTTAACTTTTATGAGGTCATTTTAGTGATGTGTGGTTAATTTTGCATTTCATGATGTTGCATTTTCATTAGTAATTAAGCAGTTAAATGATAGCTGCTTTCAAATTAAAAAGGATACATAAAATGTGTGTCTGGAAGGAAATACTGCTGCTTACAGTAATTAATGAATAGTTCATTGCACTTCAAAAATTGTTATGATAAATAATGATTTATTTAATTGTATGTTTCACCATATTTGGTTTTACATTTCTTGCTGAAAGTAGGAGAGGATTTAATGAGATCTCATTTAGAATTTGTAACAGAATCAGAATCTGCAATTCCTGTGTAGGTTGTTTTTTATTTTTGCTTCGGATGGTCTGAACTGTCAGTGACTAGATGATTTAGAAGGCGAACCCAGCCCAGCAATTCTGAGGGCAGTCGGAGATGCGATGTGGCCAGCCGTGGGACCTGCCCAGAAGACCCTGGATCGTCTCAACATTCACTTGAGTGCATATAAGACATATACACTATTTATCTACCCGGGTAGCAACTATAATGGATATCGGTAAGAATCGTGTACACAGGTATACACACAGAACTGGAACTATTATCAGATTAAGCTCAATTCCTGGTGACTGATTTCGTTACTTTATTTTTTTTACCGTATATGGCGCCTTACTTTGTTTATTGTAAAGTCCAACAGAGCTGATAAAAAAAGGGCATTTATATTTTGTTTGTTGTTACTATATTTTGTTTGATGTTATTGTAAAAGCGTTAAAGTGCTAACTGTTCCAACCAACACCCGCTTCTTTGTGAGTCTATGTAAGGTGTAACTCCTATAGGACCTAGAGAGATGTGAGTATCTCCACCAAGAGGTAGGACAGAGGTGCTACACAACCAATGCTCACATATTAGATGATCACTTTGGTTGTAATTATTAGCTGAATGTTACATAAAATCAAGACCTAATAAAATCTTTTCCTGGTTAGTATCCCTACTTGGCTCCCGATCCAAACTTTTCTAGACCCACCCCTGCATATCCCCTCAGAACCTGTTCATAATTTCTCTTACCACATTCATGGCCCATAAATAATCAGACCTGTGTGTCCAACATCTGCACAGCAACAATAATTTAAAGAAGACGTCCCCCTGCTTCATTTAACAGCAAAAAATTCCCTCTAGATAGCTAAACCTGATCTATCTTTTTGGATGTGTGCATAGCTGTCTGATGACTAGCAGATTTTACAGCTGTGTCACAAACAAACATTAATACTGACAAGTTATATGAAATAAAGGCAAACAATATCTAAGTGAAATAGGCTGTTCTCGTCCAAACCTAGATGTCTTACAGAGGAATAGTTCCGATTTTGAATTGTCTTTAAGATTGTTTCCATTGGTATGTTTTCCATTAATGACTGTAAGAAATATTGTTGCATTTCTGCTTGGTGATGTGTGAGGTGACTTTTAATTTAACCCAGTTTTGTAAGAATGCAACATCAGTCTTAAAAACCTTAATTTCTTTTTAGAAGAAGAAAATCAGAAATTTTATACATCCGTTTTCTGCCGCTTGTCCAAAGTCGGGTCACAGATTCAACAGCCAAGGCAAGGATTCCCAGACTTCCCAGCCCACCTCCATGTTCCTCTGCCAGCACCCCCCTCACCACCAGTGATCCTCTCCTCCACCCCCTCCCTCTCCTAATCTCTTCACACCTACACTGGATTAGATGAGAATGCAGCTGAAGAAGATCAAAGTCAGGAAAGCCACGGTTCCTGATGGCATCAGCTCCAGACTCCTCCGGGACTGTCCAGACCAACTCTGTCAGGTTATCTGGTACATCTTCAACCTGAGCCTGAGCCTGGAAAGAGTTCCTGTCCTGTGGAAGACATCTTGTGTGGTCTAGTCCCTAAATCGTTGCGCCCCAAGGAGCCCAACCACTTGGACCCGTGGCCTTAACATCTCACCTGATGAAGGTGCTGGAGAGGATCCTCCTTAGGCACCTCCGCCCTCTGGTGAGCCCAAATATGGATCTCCTGCAGTATGCATACCAACCCAACATTGGGGTGAATGATGCCGTCATCTACCTGCGCTACTGCTGCACTATAATTATTGTATAGTTATTGCAGTAAACTTCCTCATATCTCAGTAGGACTGATGTTTACTGATGTTTCTATATCCATGTTCACCTGTGCAATAACACCTCACCACTGCACATCTAACTAGGTGAGGCTGTGTATATTAATACTGCTTCTTTTTTTTCTGTTATTATTATTAACCATTTAATATACATACTGTTTTATTGTGTCTTTATTTTTTTTATTTTGTCTACTGTTAACGTCTCTTTTACTTTGTATTTGAGCTGCTGTAACAGTGAAATTTATAAACAGAGGGATCAATAAAGTATCTAATCTTATCTTATCTTGTCTTTTCTTTTCTTGTCTTGTCTTGTCTTAGGTTCTACTCTGATCCAATCTTGGATGACAGATTTCATCTTATCTCTAAAGACTGTTAAATATTCTGCAAGAAGAATTTTTTTCTTGTTCTCATGGCCAAGAGAACAAAATGACCTTTTTTTCCTTGCAGACGTAAATGGGGACATCTTGCGACTTCTTCTCAACGCGTCAGCTGAGCAGAACTTTCTTTTTGGGGGGAGAGGTATTGTGTGATTTACGGACGTTCCTCATCCTAGACTCTTCACACTTGGCTGTGAACTGCTCTAGTAAGAGTTTAAGATTACCGGCCAGTGAAGTAAACATGTCATCACCAGCCTCAGAGATATCAGCAGACACCACCTAAATCCCAAGTGTTTTATCAGCTCCCCTTTGAATCAGAGAGACAGACAAGAACCACCAGAGGACACTGGTTACATGTATTTATCCCTGTGTATGAATATGAGAAAACTCTTGAAATGTGGACTCAGTTTCACGTTTGAATACACAAAGTGGGGACTGTAGTGACTTTGTTGCCTTTGAAACTCATATGACCTTTGTTTTTCTTTTACTGCCCTGAATCCAGAGTCTTAGCAAAGGTTCTCTTGAAATTCTGAACTATTTCCATCCATTTTTTTAGGCGATCGTAAACAAAATTCAAAATATCAAGTTTAGTGTTGCTTTCTCCCCCCTACCTGTGCACCAAGTGCCTGGAAACCAATGTATAGTACCGTGAAACAATAGGGCTAAATGTGGTCCTGGAATAAGAACCACAAGATTTTAACTGTGGCTCTTACAGATAAAGTTGCAACTAGAACCAGCACTGGCACGGCTAAAGGGTTGCTAATGACTTGAAAGCAATGGTCATCATGTTTTCCATGTAAGGCTCCACACATAGAATGTAAACTTTATTAAGAATTCAGTCTCAATATTAAAAAATAAAAAAATACAGATTCAAAGAATACAGATAGAAAATCTTAAGAATTTAAACTTCTTTAAAAAAAAAAATTCTTGGTCACCTTCGATTCAAGATAAGATAAGATAAGATAAGATAAGATAAGATAAGATAAGATAAGATAAGATAAGATAAGATAAGATAAGAT
>JBAMHW010000003.1:10220816-10240029 GCA_037177495.1 Rhadinocentrus ornatus | reverse complement strand
GAGCTGGAGCCTATCCCAGCAGTGTTTCAGGTGAAGGCAGGGTACACCCTGGACAGGTCACCAGTCCATCGCAGTATGTTTCAGTGCATTGTGATAAAAAATAATATGCAAACTTAGTCATTTTAGAGGTTTAAGTGATTAAACGTCCTACGTTGCTTCTATGGGAAATTCTTGTTGACTAGGTAGGCTGTCCCATTTCATAAATGTTAAACTGACTTCGGAGTAAACATTAAACAGACTTTAAAATATGGAGTCTATGTAAGACACTACGTAGCCACGTAGTCTGCACACTCTAAAAATGTGCAGACCCTGAAATGGGACACAGCTTGTATTTCCTAAATAAATGTGTCGGTAATTTTACTGGCTTCTGAAGTCTAGGAGTTCCATCATTTTAACAAGCACTGAATAAGCATCATCATCATCAGTTTCATGATATTTATTCCATGTTTTATTAGTTTTAGAACTTTTTCTATACACAAATTTGTCTTCCTGTAATAAAAATCACCAACAGCTGATATGCTAGACATGTGACGTTTGACTTCTCAGGTGCAAATTACTTTGCATTCCTTTGTCAATTGTGACTCTTCACATGTGGGAGGAAGGGGACAGATGCCTAGATACTGTAGCCAGTTCTTTTTACCTCTGATTTGTCAAGCTTATCTTCTGTTGGAAACTTGTTGAGTTATCACCGATAGATATTTTGATGTTAAAAAGGGTGTAAGCTCAACACAATTTCTACATAAAAAGGGCTTTAGAGATATAGCAGAAAGAGGAAGATGATAGAAGTTACATTCTTTTTGGGGGGAGGTGTCTGGTACTTTTCTCTTTAACCGGAGCTCCACTTGAACGCTACACCATCTCTGAACACACAAGATGTCCAACCTTGAAGCAGATAGGCTACAGACCATTCCAGGTGCCATTACTGTCAGTCAAGAACAGGAAACTGAGGCTACACGGCCACAGTGATGGAAAAACTTAATCTGGTCTGATGAATCTCCATTTCAGCTGCTACATTCAAATGGTAGGGTCAGAATTTGGTGGAAACAGCATGAAAACATGGATCCATCCTGTCTTGTATCAACAGTTTAGGCTGTCGGTGTTGTAATTGTGCAAACATCATTGTTCTGTTTTATTATTTTTCTATGGTAGGTGATTGTCTGTAATTTGACTTTCCTTATAAGGGCCATTGGGGCTTAAGCCTACCTAAGTATTGCTGCTGAACATGTCTATCTCTTGATGATCACAGTGTAGCATCTTCTGATGGCTACTTCCAGCAGGATAATGAACCATCTCCAACTGGTTTAAAATGATAATGAGTTCACTGTACTCCAATGGCCTCCACAGTCACCAGATCTTAATCCAATAGAGCAGCTTTGGGATGTGGTAGAACGGGAGAGTCTCATCATGGATGTGCAGCCGACAAATCTGTAGCACCTGTGTGATGCTGTCATGTCAATATGGAGCAAAACCTCTGAGGAATGTTTCCAAAACTGTTGGGTTTTGGTAGGAGCAAGTCTAGTTATTAGCTAATATTAATAAGTGTCTATAAAAAAATTGATATTTTATAAAGTTATTAATGTGCACAATAATTACCTGGAGAAATTCCAGAACTAACAACTATACTTTAATATCATTTTGTCTTGAGGGTTTGTCGTTGTACATGTCAATCTTGGACTGAAATGACATGGACAGAGAAGATAATGAAGGCTATGCATCCGAGCACTGACCTTCGCAACCAGAAGTTATCGCAATACGCGTATACAATAATCACACAACTTCTCCATTAAAATTATAATAATGCATTGATTAAAGTGCAGTGATAATTATTTATCAATCATACTTTGGTTAATAAACACTTTTGTTAAACTTTAACACATTATATGCAAATGCTAGAAACTTTACAATAAGAGCAATCACCTGTGTTGGTGTAAGGGTGAATATCTGTGTGTGTGTGTATCTGTGTGTGTGTCTGTGTAAAGGCCTTTACACACCTACTCTGAAAATTTTGTCTCACTAATTGGCATGGCAATTTTTTTATCAAATCAATGAGAAGTCAATGGAAACATTCACATCAGTGACGAATTTCTATTTAGCGATTTTGCGAGATTTATTTTTTTGAACTGAGGTTGATTTTTCTTAATTTTCGCATCCGACAGATACACAATCGACCAATCAGATGCCGTATTGATAGCGTCACCAGAGCCGGTGTTGCGAGCTATGCAAGTGTCACTTCTCGCTGATGCTTCTTTCAAACTTTGTATCGCCGTGGCAGAGCGTCTTATTACATTTGTCTCACAACACTCGTGTTTGTTCGACAAGCGAGACAAGAATTACCGCGACAATGATCACAAAGACAAAGTGTGGCCAACGAGCTGAATTATGAAGATCCAAAAGTCGGTCCTGAAGCGGTCGTGGTACAGCTTCAGCTCCTGTACTAAACAATTAAACTCCTCAAGCTCCCCTCTCTTCTCAAGGATAGGATGTACCCAGTGCACTCATTTTTAAATTTTTTTGGGCAGCATCAGCACAATATCGTCCTTGCCTAATGTGGAGTCCATGTTTGTTTTTCCCACTTTCCGAATATGTTTTAGAATCTTCATAATTTATTCGCAATTTTGTATCGCACTTGGTGTGCATAGACAAAAACTTTGATATTTCCCCTCCGAATTTTTTGCAACTTTGTGTTGTTTATTCGCAACGGTCCCAGTGTGTAATGGCCTTAAGGGTGTGTGTGTGTAAGAATGTCAATGCAAAATAAAGTAATAAAACAATGGAGGGCAGAATGGGACTTTACCCTGTGGCTGGTGATGTCACAAGATGGCCACTGTTGACAGGGGAACAAGGAAGTGACAAAATTGCTGCTGTTGCCTTGGAGATGTAGTCAAGATGCCTTCCATTATCATGTGACCACTGAGTGTGGTGGCTCTTTGTCTGTGTAGCCACATGTGTTAGAATTTGTTAGCAACAACACATGTGGCACAGTAGATCAAAGGAATTATGTCCAATGTCCCTCCTTGGCTTTAGAACGGTTAAAGACAAATCAAATGGTTATAATGATTTGTGATGATTGTAATGCTTCCAGGGACATCAAACCAGGCAACATTATATTAGTTTCTGAATTTAAAACATTGAATTTTAATGGAACACTGACATACTGTGTACATTCCTGGAGACAATGTTACCCAACAGCGTCCACAGGCTGAGAAACCACACTTTACAACTTTTTTTTTCCAGTTCAGGGCATCATGGTACAGCTGTTTTTTGCCTTAAGGCGCTTCGTCACATTCACTGGCTGGAAAGTTCTCAGAGAAGAGACAGGATGCAAGGTGGATGCAGAATTAGTCTTTGATAGGAGGACACTTGAGTAGTGTTGCCTCAAAAGGATGGAGGCCATCAGTCAGTGCTGGGAAGCAACATCCTGGAAAGGTAGAATAAGGAGAACATGAATACAAAAAAAACAAACAAAACAAATAAAACCATAAAAACCCAACAGAATTACTTAATGCAGACAAACTATGCGGTAAAATGTTCTGGCTGTGTTCTTCTGATTAAATCATTTGAAGAAGCCAGGCTCTTATCATGTATTTTTGACCAACTTGATCTCATAAAATAGTGCATTGCTATTCATTGGCTCACAAATCTCAAGCTCTTATTTCATAAAAATGCAGACAAGTAGCCCTCGCTACGTGGTGCCAAACATGGTAAAAGGATAAAAAGGAAGTAAGATGGCTAAAACATGGCTGAATATCCCTCTTGTATATTTTCTCCATAATACATGCAGCATTCTTCCATGCCAGATTTCATCTTCAGCTTTCTTTTCTTTCTTTTCTTTCTTTCTTGTTATTTGTCTTTAATTGAAGCTCAAGCTTTCAATAGAAATATCTTTTCTTTCTTTTCCTTTCCCTTCGCATTTTTATTCCCATCCTTCCCCCTCTCTTGTTTTTTTTTTTTTTTTTGCTTTTTTTCATTGCCCTGCTTTTTATATTCACCTTCTGGGCTGAAGACTGAGGCAGGGGATGATGGGTACTGGCACATTATGACTTCTGGGTTACAATGCTGGAGCTCTGGCATGACTGACCCTCTAGCAATGCCCTCATGTTTATGTGTTCGTGGCTTCTACAGAAAATAAATCGATCAACACATTTGGCAGCAGGTCAACTGGAGAACAGTATATTTTCCTTTCTCCATTTGGCTGCATGTGTGCTGCCAGTACACAGAAGTGTCGGCATCCAATCAGTTTGCTGCTGTTTCTGCTCCCTGGGGATCAGAATGAGACATGAGCACAAGTAGCTCACATTTCCCCACAAGCCTGCTTATGCCAACACTCCAATATATGGAAAGAATTTGTTGTAAGCTTCACAGATGTTTGTATTTGTTCATCTGTGCGTAGTTTTACCTCTAGACTGTATGTGTTTAATAGCTTTTGGAGGAATCAACTTAAATCTTTGCTGTTGTATTCACTCGTGAATCAAATGAAGTGTGCATTTGTACCACTAAGTGTGCTTGGAGGCTAGCATGTGTGGTATTGTGTGTTCATGATACCAAATCTCAGCCAAACAGAAAGTCGTTTGAATTGCCTGTTTATGTCAGAGCCGAGAAGGAGTTGTGTTTTTTGTAGGCTTGGTGTGGCTCTTCAGCAACAATCACATCAGCATCTTGAGTGAAAGATTTAAACATTGTAAGTGACAAATCTGCAAGTTTGTGCAGTTTAACGCACACCCATTATAAACTGGATGGTGTAACAAGACAAACCATCTGCTGTATGTGCAGTTTCTTTTCAGAATCTGTTAAATTGCTACAAAATATATGACGAAATACATGTATTAGTTCTTTTCTGCCATTTGAAAACAGCAGCTGCAGCAAAATGTTTTTGAATGAATAAGTGACCAAGTCATAAAAAAAAACTAGTTGATGTGTAGAGAATGAAGTCATTTTTCTCACCTCCTCAGGAACAGAAAATAATAATGTACAGTATTACTTTTCGGACAGTTGTAGCATGTTGTTGCTTGTTGCACTTCCAGCTTATGTTGCATACCTTTTTTTAATATAAAATAAAACCTCACAACAGTATGAATGGAGGCAGCCTGGTACCAGTATCCTCCCTGGGTCTCAGTGCCAGTCAAAAGCCTATGGTATGCCTGGGTATCTGCATGATTGAATTCACATACCGTTGTCCCCAACTCACAGGGGCCTGTGCTCCATGACGGTGGGGGCAGTCATGGTCCTCCCTGCAGTGAGCTTCCTGGGTTCTATGCTCTGTGGTCATGCTGATACAGTCACTGTGTTGCCCTGCAGGTTTCATTAATAACCAGTAGTAACAGTTATGTTTTCATATACTTGCTGCTGGTGTTTTTGTTTATGTTTTTCTTAGTTTATCTTGCCTTTTCTCTTCATTTTCTCCATTCTACTTCTATATTTATTTAACACCAAATAGACATTTGGCTCTGTTATTCTCACCATGGTAATCAAAGGCCAAAGATTTCTAAGAAAATATTTACATCATATCAACTCAGAAAAGTTACTCAAGAATCTTCATCTTGGAACCACAGGTGTTACCCACTGCCTGATTATTACTCTTTAACCCTTTAACAACCATAAAAAAAAAAAAAAAAAAAAATTAATCGGGGACTCTTGTCACAACACTTTTAAAGAAATGTTTGAGATAATAATCAGGTACGGCAAGGCAAGGCAGTTTATTTGTATAGCACATTTCATGTAAAGGACAATTCAAAGTGCTTTACATAAAACAAAAGCATTACAGATATTAAGAATCAGTGAAAGGCAGCAACAAATAGCAAGAATCACAATAAAATCATAAATTACAATAAAATTATTAAAAATAGAAGTTACAAAGTTACCGTGCAGAATTCATTCATAGGCACATGAGAAAAGAAACATTTTTAACCTGGATTTAAAAATGTCTACATTTGGTGAAAGTTTAATCTCCACTGGCAGTTTGTTCCACTTGTTTGTATCATAACAGCTAAACGCTGCTGCTCCATGTTTAGTCCGGACTCTGGTCTGGACTAGTTGACCAGAATCTTTGGATCTAAGAGCTCTGCTAGGTTTATATTCTCATATTACAGATGTATTCTGGGATTTGTAAACAGTTAGAAGGGTTTTAAAATCTATTATGTAACTAACTGGAAACCAGTGTAAAGATTTAAAAACTGGTGTGATGTGTTTAGATCTTTTAGTCCTGGGTAAAACTCTAGCAGCAGCATTTTGGATGAGCTGCAGATGTTTAATGCCCTTTATAGGAAGCCCTGTTAAAAGATTATTACAGTAATCCAGCCTACTGGAGATGAATGCATGGATGAGTTTATCCTGGTCTTTCTGGGAGACTAAACTTTTAATTCTGTTGATGTTTTTAAGCTGTAAAAAAGAAACAAAATTCTGATAAATAGATAATGAAGCACTGATGTCACTCTGTTTTCTTCCTGCTAAATTCCACATGGCAAAATCACATTCACGGAAAGACCTCTGCTGACTTAACTGCTTGAGTTTCTTTTATTTCTTTTATTTACTTTTACAACAGTGAATCATTTCATACTGAATTCTTTTGGTTAGTTAATGGACAGCTGTCAAAGAAAACTTCTTATCCCAGACTATAATACACAAGATTTGTTCTACTACTGCAGGAAATAAAATGTTGAATAATCTTAGAGTTTAGCTCACCCAGCTGATCGTCTCATGAATAACATGGACAGAAATAAGGAAATATAATATGATTAATATCACAAAATGACAGGGTTCATTCTGCCTTGTTGAATCTTTCACACATTCAATGTGTTTGAATTTTTTTTTTTTTCCATTTTTTTTAACTTAAACTATTGAACTTTAAAACAAATTATCCCACATTGCTGCTGCAATACAATATGATGATATTGTAGACCAAAGATTATAGCATTTAAATTAATATTTAAACAATATATTCCAAGTTATTTAAAGGAGCATTAAGATAACCTCAAGTGAAGAAACAAAACAAACATCCCACACACTCATGTATTATGTATTAATTTAAAATGTAAATGGAATGTAAATATTAAACTATACTGAGCTGAGCACACACATGGTAGCAATACATTTATCCCTCACACTTTGCTCCTTCATCATGGAAACTCATGTATAATGCATTTGTAAAACAGATTTTTATTAAGGTAAAATGACTGAATTTATTTTGTTTATTAGTTTGCAATAGATTGCTTTCCAAGAGAGTTACTGGATGAAATGTTATTTTGGGGTTTAACTGCAACTTAATTTTAATTATTCAGAACATTGTTAAGACTAATGACTTGTTCATCAAAACATCATAAACACAGAGGACCTTGCAGGCACGCAAATGTCTAATCAGGGTTCAGCTTTTCATCAAATCCTGTAATAAACACTGTGCACCAATAAGAATAATAACAAAGTAAATTAGTAGGTTACAATTAACCCTGCGTGCTCCCATGCAGAAGCTTTAATCATGGTTGTGCCATACACCTTAATTAGCTGATCTCTGACAAAGACACACAACTCTGCTTCTGGCTTTATTCTCCTCAGCATTTTTTAGTCTTAAGCTAAATTGTTCTTTTGTTATGTTTTCTTTGTTTGTTTTTTTCCTGTCAATCAAACAAGGGAGACATGGCAAACAACAGAAAGACAACATGCTACAGGAAACTGGAAGCTGAGGAGGAAGAGCACTGCAGAGAGACTCCTGTTGATGCTGGAATTGGGAAACACCATACACCCGTAGGTTACAGTGACTCCTGCTAAGTAACTACAACAAAGGAATTTGCAGTACTGTTTAGCTTTATTGTCCACTAAGGCTTTTTTTGTTTTATTTTAACCTTTCTAAGATCAGCTGAAACAAAGATTAACGTTGACTGGATCAATGATCATCTGTCCATGCAGTAAAACAATAAAAAATCCTACAATGTGAAAATGGCTTTGTGAGAGAGTCAGGTGTCCCACCAACACATTTGCATGTGTTACACATTACACTTGTAACTCTATAATTTGTATACAGTGTATGTAGGATTTCCTGTAAATGTTAGAGTACAGTATGAGGAGATAGTCTAATCTGGGAAAAATCAAATAAAGAAATTAGCTTTACTTTTTGATGAAGGCTATTTACTTCCCTTTTACTTTCAAAGCAGAGTTTGATAAATGGCTCATTTTGCTCCTGGCTGCAGCTGAAAAGGAAGAGTGGTAGTCTGCCAGTCAGAAAATTGGTGGTTTGAGCCCAGGTTTCCTCCAATCAGACCATGTGTCCAAGTGTCCCTTGAGCCCGGCAAGACACTAAACCCCATGTTGCCTCTGATGTGTCCACTGGCATGAGGATGTGTTGGTTATTCTGAAACAGCATCATTTTCATTTTCGGGCTGTGATGGGAGACATTTTCTTCTTTTTAGTTAGGGTACAGGACAGCCATTTGATATACAATACTGGTCGTAATAACATACAAACTGCAAAGGTGCAAATACCCACTGTTTAGGGTATAAAACAGCAGGACCTTTGAGGGTACCAGCTCAATGACATCCTTTGTATCCCAAAATGTACAATTATTTATTTATTTTTTAAGGTCAGCTTGATGTTTTGAATTGCATAAACTTTCAGTTTATTTCTGCTTTTTTTAAACTACATTGTAAAATGTTACATTGGTTTTAATAGAATGGATCTGTCATGGGTCTTCCTGCTGTGGTGCTTCTCCTCCCTTTTACGGGGGCTCTTGTGCTTAAGCAGCGAAGCTGAAAGGAATCAAGCTCGTCACTCACCTGCATATAAGCTCCAGGCTGACCTGCTGTCTTCGCTGGATCATTGCCATATCTTGTGGTACACCAGCAGCAAACACTTTTAGATTCTTGCCCTTTTAGCTCACATCTAACGTGTCTGTCTTCTCTTCCCCCAAGAATCCTGCCTAGAACCCCAGAACCCTGTCTGTCCGCTCTCCGCCTCGTCTGTCGCATATCTCCTTCCACCTTCCACCTTCAGCCTCCACAAAAAGGTCTTTTGTATCTAACCTGTTGGTTTGCTCTCCTCCTTGGGTCCCCACTCCAACCATGACAGTATCAAGTTGATATAACTTAATTGTAATTTAGTTGTTAGTACTACCAATCTTAAATAAGTTACATGAACTTTGGAGGGAAAAATGGTGAAAGAATTATCATACGTTCAATTGGTGTTATTAAGATAAGTATATGAGGAAAGGTGACGGTCGTGGAGAAGGATTTCTCACAATGCTGTACACTTCAATTTACAACAAATGAAAGATAATTCACTGTAAGAAACTTTGTACTTTAACTTGAACAGCGAAGTGATAGTTAAAAATTACACAATAATTTTATCCACAGCACTTTTTTGTTTTTTAGTTTTTACTTATTTGGTTTATCAATAATTAAAATGACAAAAAAAGGTTTAGATTGATTTCAGAAAGATGTTAAAAAATCTAAAATAAACTGTTATGTCCTTTTTCCAATAATCCAAGCTAAAATGTCTAAAATATTTTCTTGATTGACTTTGTTTTATCTTTTTGTTTTGGAATAAATTGGAATAATACAGTGTTTAAATAAATAAACAAATAAATAAATAAAATAAAAGAGTATCATCCCATGTCACCTCTTGGATCTCTACCTCCAAAACCCCTCGTGTGAGGAAGCCAGTTCTCAGGAAAACATGTTCTGGTCTCAATAATGACCTTATATCAGCAATAATCCATAAGCAATAGTCGTCAACACCGTAGGCTCTGCATAGGTCCGCAGAGGCTCAATGCGTTCCTCTCCCAAGCAGACGTGCAGTCCGGCTACGCGAACACGGTGACGTGGATGTAATCCATTATGATTGGTCAGTTTGCAATTACGTTTTTCTTGTTTTTTGGATCTTCTCACTAAATGACTGCAGAACGGCGTCTCCTTCTTCTTCTCATTTGGTTACGTTGTAAAATGTTCAACGAATGGATCATTTTTTTGTCTGCTTCCACGATCTTTCGAAGATACTGCAGAAGATACTGTCTGTTGGGCACTGCTGTTGTTCCAAAACAGGAAAAACTTGCCGGAACTGAAGCAAACCACCAAAGAAACTCCGCCCTGTGGATTTACCAGCCAGAATCAGCCCTAGTGCCACCTGCAGATCCAGAAAAGAAACATGACAGTTTTACCCTACGCTCGAGTCTTTACCCACATTTTATCTGCCTCGGCTATGCGGACCCGACCTGACACAGACGCCGCGCGAGTATAACTTCAGCTTAAACAGATATGTAGTACTATCCAACATGGAATTTAGCATGAGATGGATAATGCAAAGGAGTTTTGAAATGCTAACACTGACCAACAGCGTTTCCCTCTCTAACCTTGAACTGTATATATATTGTTCCTAAGGTTTTGTTCTTAAGGTGATGTGAGGGCAGCCAAACTGTATTTTCCCCTGGGCAGAATGATGACGTGTCTTACCACGCACTGATTGAAGGTGAAAACTAAAGTTTCTTGTCAAACCATAAACAAACAGTGAATAACAACAAAAGTAATAGGGTAAAAACATTTAACAAATCAGCAGTAAAACATTTCTCTCAGGAATCAGAACATGATATACTGTACGAAGTCTTGGATTTGTTCTTCTCTACAACCATTCCCCTCCTGCCTTTGAAGGTAGAATTTTATTCATCTTTATACAAATCCAGATTATATACAGTGGGGCAAAAAAGTATTTAGTCAGCCACCAATTGTGCAAGTTCTCCCACTTAAAAAGATGAGAGAGGCGTGTAATTTTCATCATAGGTATACCTCAACTATCAGAGACAAAATGTGGAAAAACAAATCCAGAAAATCACATTGTCTGATTTTTAAATAATTTATTTGCAAATTATGGTGGAAAATAAGTATTTGGTCAATAACAAAAGTTCATCTCAATACTTTGTTATATACCCTTTGTCGGCAAGGACAAAGATCAAACATTTTCTGTAAGTCTTTACAAGGTTTTTACACACTGCTGCTGGTATTTTGGCCTATTCCTCCATGCAGATCTCCTCTAGAGCAGTGATGTTTTAAACTTTAAACTCCCTTTAAACTTTAAACTTTAAACTCCTTCCAAAGATTTTCTATGAGGTTAAGATCTGGAGACTTGGAATGCTTCCTTACGAAGCCACTCCTTCGTTGCGGTGTATGTATGCTGAAAGACCCAGTTTCATCTTCAATGCCCTTGCTGATGGAAGGAGCTTTTGACTCAATATCTCACGATACATGGCCCCATTCATTCTTTCTTTTACACAGATCAGTCGTCCTGGTCCCTTTGCAGAAAAACAGTCCCAAAGCATGATGTTTACACCCCCCTGCTTCACAGTAGGTATGGTGTTCTTTCTCCTCCAAACACGACAGATTGAGTTTTTACCGAAAAGTTCTATTCTGGTTTCATCTGACCATATGACATTCTCCCAGTCCTCTTCTGGATCATCCAGCCTGGACATATACTGGCTTAAGCAGGGGGACACGTCTGGCACTGCAGGATTTGAGTCCCTGGTGGCGTAGTGTGTTACTGATGGTAGCCTTTGTTACTTTGTCCCAGCTCTTTGCAGGTCATTCACTAGGTCTCCCTGTGTGGTTCTGGGGTTTTTGCTCACCGTTCTCGTGATCATTTTGACCCTACAGGGTGAAATCTTGCGTGGAGCCCCAGATCGACGGAGATTATCAATGGTCTTGTATATTTTCCATTTTCTAATAATTGCTCCCACAGTTAATTATTTTACACCAAGCTGCTTACCTATTGCAGATTCAGTCTTCCCAGCCTGGTGCAGGTCTACGATTTTGTTTCTGGTGTCCTTTGACAGCTGTTTGATCTTGGCCATAGTGGAGTTTGGATAAAACTGATAACGAGTTCAAACAGGTGCCATTAATACAGGTAACGAGTGGAGGACAGAGGAACCTCTTAAAGAAGAAGTTACAGGTCTGTGAGAGCCAGAAATCTTGCTTGTTAGTAGGTGACCAATTACTTATTTTCCACCATAATTTGCAAATAAATTATTTAAAAATCAGACAATGTGATTTTATGGATTTATTTTCCTCATTTTATCTATTATAGTTGAGGTATACCTATGATGAAAATTACAGGTGTCTCTCATTTATTTTAAGTAGGAGAACTTGCACAATTGGCTGACTAAATACTTTTTTGCCCCATTGTATAATAAAACAAAACCTCTATTGATTTGAATAATCACCTGATTTGCATTAGCGATGTTTCTGCAATGCCAACAGATAATTTAATGTCTAAGATTTGTCGTCATTTTGCATGTATTTTGTATTTCAAATTACGCTTTTGTATGCTGCTTGTGCCTTCAATAAATTTAATTACTGGTTGTTTCAATTTATTGTTTAATATACTTTGACATTGAATTTTTTTTTTTTTTATCCACGATGCAAACTTTTGTCCTATTTGCCAGATCACCCTTGCAAAAGAGATCTCGATCTCAATGGGGTTAAAATCTGGCTAACAAATAAATTACCTTTGTGTGACACAAGCATTTGAAATTTTTCATAAAAAAAATTGTGCTTGTTTAGGAAAACTGGATCAGTCTTATGCTCCATTTAAACATATGTGCTGTTTTACAGGCATACTTGCTTTTTTGGGGGTGACAAATACAAATTTAGCACAACCCATACCAGCAGATTAGCCACACTTAGAGCAAATATGCCAAGTTTAAATGTACCATAATTATCCTTTAAACTCAAAATAGCATAGCAGCCTAAGCAGAAACATAGTTAACATGTTTGTCCTCTAGCATTTCATTGTACAATCAGTGTCGGGAGTATGCTCTGTAAAATCTGCTTGGCAACTGGAGGTGATTTGGCATTTTCTAAATAAGCATGAGCCTGCATGACGTACAGTTCCTGTTCCCAATTTAACTCCTATAATTACATGCTTTTGGAATTTGGACTCTGCAGCAGCTGCACGGTGTGTGCTTTTGGAAACAACTTTAGGTTTTGTTGTTGGTTTTTGGGCCAGACAGTGTAGAAAATGTAGGCTGTTTCTGGCTGCAAAGTGCCAATCCACTGTGGTTTTACCTCTATCTCCCCTCATGCAGGGCTCTGTCTTTCTCTGCCTCGCTGTGTTTTGTTTTCTTCAGGGGATTTGGAGGTCTTTCACTCTGCCATCCAAATCCAATGTGCTAGCTGTATTCTCTCTTTTCTATCTCCTCTCTTTCTTCCAATGCCTCACCAGTCTTCATTTTCCTCAGTTTTACCTAATTTCTTCTCCTCCCAAAATCTCATCTCAGCTTTTTGTTTGTCTTCTTCTACCTAATCCTGTTTGTATTATTCTCCTGCTGTTTTTCGTTGCTCCTCCCTCACCTGATTACCCCTACACAAGATTTTTTCTCTTATACTTCACTCCAATTTTCTATAATATTTCTCATCCTTATCTCCTCGTTCACCTGATATAATCTCCTCCATTACCTTTATGCTCTGCTGCTCTTCATTTTTCCATCTGATATCTATCCTCTACATTTTCCTCTCTGCCATTTTCCCTTCCTCTATTTCAATTCTCCTCCACTCCTTGCATAAAAATCTACTTTTCTTTTTCCTCCGTCTTTGCCTCCTTCCTGTTCCCCTTTTTTTTTTTATATAAAGAAGAAAATTTTACTTTTCAGAGTGAACTTCCTGTGAGTTACAGTCTGCTCAGTCTAAGTGAGCATATCTGATCAGTAAATAAACTCCAGAGTTCATATAACTATTCTTGGACCGATAGAGTTGCTGCTGTTTGCTGATGAGACTGAGCTGGTGAGTTAAGTAACGATTGCTAAAATACGGTTGTCTACGTGCATGTGTTATGTTACCCGTCATGTGTACGTGATGTTTATACTGGTTTGTGGGTTTTGTGTTGTTGTAGTTGTTCACCTAATACCGAAACAGTTACGAGGAGGGAATGCTAGTTGCTAATAGCATGTAGCTTCTGCTCACGACAATAAAGGAGAATGATCAAGTAACCATGGCGTTTGAAAAAAAACAAAAAAAATTCTGTACATCCTGTACAGAGTTAAATACTAAGGAAGCGTGGAGCTGTCCCCCCCATGATAAGTTTTGTTGTAAAAACATGAATGAAAGTAGCTACTGTGTGCAGATATTGCGATCTATATTGGAGCAAAACACATTTTATGGAAAATATTCTCGTCTAGCAGAAACATTTAAGTTCTTTTTGTCAATGATTAATTGTTCAATTCTGGTTTATTGTTGCACACAGAAATATGCAACAGTTATGAGCAACACGGTACGTCACCTGTCTGCGCGCAGTGAGGCGGTGCGTGCGTGTCGCAGTTGCTATTAGTTAAAGTTAAAGTGTCCTGCTTTTAGTTAAAGCCTAGGGCTGTCTTCTGAAAATAAAAATGAAAAATATAAAGGCTATATACACTGCTGGGACTGGGAGAAATAAGTTGCTGACACAAAGATGTAGTACTGTCTGCTTTAAGGGTGCAATGTCAGCAATATCACAGTGTCCTCCAAGCTTCACCAGATCTCCAACGATGTACAACTCAGTCCCATTTGGTAAATTTGGCATTTCTCTGGACGTAGCATGCACAGTTTCCCCATACAAAGGCAAACATGGTTTATAGTCCACCTTTTTACCACAAAACGTATCACGTTAAAATGCAGTTTGGGTAATGTGCTATTCAAATCTACTTGCTTGGCTTGCCTTGTCAGGTTACCTGCCCAGCAATCGTCCAGACATAAAACAAAAGTATGGGTGATGTGGATCTTCCGGATTTACTTACTACCGAACAAAAATCAGGTCTAGGAAGTGGTATAACAGGATAGTGTTCCACATGCTGGATTTCATTCTAGTGAATGCGTGGCTGTTGTACTGCAGAGATTGCTTGGACTGAGGCATCTGGAGGAAAGGTAAAGTTGGAGCTTACCTTTGCAATGATAGGAACGTCCTGAGGAAAAGAAGAAGACCATCAAACAATTAAGATGAGTTAAGAAGAGGCATTGAGGCTCTACTTCACCAATGCCATCAGCACCTGTGCTTCAGGACCACACTGACCATTAGCATATATGGGTGAAAAAAAAGGGCAGATGCAAATTCCCTCGATGTAACCCCCAATTTCCACCGGGTGAAAATGCGCCATGTTACGGAAAACTTCTGGATGTTATTGAATATTTTTGCATATGTTAATGAAATAAACAGTGTTAAAATTGGAAAAACGTACTTATCTGTACCGTTACTGATCAATATGGTACAATTATGGTACAACAAACCCCAAAAATAAAAAAATAAAAATTTCTGAATGTTTATTTAGTCTATTTATAGACATAACACCCCAAAATTTTTTTCTCACTGGCATCATATCATATTTCCCTATCAACTCATTGCTACAGCTTCTCAGAAATGTTATTACCTAAAATCCATCTGTCTGTAGACCCTTGACTCAATGATTCAGGTAAACAGGGCGGGAAAAGAGATGGTGATGATAAATTGAAACAAGATGAGAAGAACAACTAGAGGTAACAGTTGGAGATGTAGGAGGAGATAAAAGTGGTTTATGAGAAAATATTAACAGATTAGAAAGGAAAAAAAATTAAAGAAAGAGGGGAGAAAAAGTTTGGGAAGGATGAACAGGCTTGTATTATGTTTTTTCTTTTTTACACTTGCTGTCTGCCTGCTAATCCCCTCTCTGGCATCCTCACCTCAGTTTCTGGTTGCTGCAGCTCAGTCATTATTTTTCTTGCTTGTTGAAGGACTGTGTCTTTCCATCAGATTTTTCCTTTGTTTTAATTAGAAATGTATGTTTTTTGGGAATATCATAAATAGTCAATTGGTCAAATCCTGCAACAGCACACAGTGTTGCCAAGTTGGTAACAGTTTCCACCCTTCATCAAAGTAAAATACTTTATGTACAAGTTCAAATATTACAGAAAAATGTTGCTTCCCTCAACTGCAGTGTGCTGCAATGACTGTTAAGATTGTTATTTTTTACCCACAACACATCATTTTTAAAATCTGGTGTATATACTCTGCGAAAAGATTGGTATCTATCTGTCTGTCTGTCTTTCTGTCTCTTTCCCTCTTTCTTCTCTTCCTTCAGTAATAGCGTCTTGTGATTCTTGGCAGAATAAGCCATGGTGTGCGTTTAAAACAGCCAGTGTGTTGATATCCAGTTGCTGACATGGGGCGCGGTGCCATTAAGGATAATACAATGTGATACTCCGAGCTGGAATAAAAAAACAAACAGTTAAGTGCAGGACACTGCATCCAAACGAGTAATGGGATTGCCATATAGAACGACAGTGACAGCCGAAACTTATCGCCACCCAGGTGAAACCGAACACACGCGATGCAACAAACAGCAGAGACAGCGGCAGCGTCGCACATCGTGCTCTCGGATTGCTTTTCTCCAAGAAATTTGGTTGGTTAGGATTTTAGAGGGAATTATGACATTTTCAAAGCAGTCCATGACAGACAAGGCATCCAGGATGAAGAGCCAGAAGATCTTGCTCGAAGTGACCGAAATCTTGCTGTTTACTCGACTGTACAAAAGAAAAAGACAAACCTGGGTTCATCCTATTTTACAAAAAAAGAAACAGCATGGTGAATATCATCATTTGATGGCGGACCTCAAGGCTGATCCAGATGAATCCAGGACTGACGTTCAGACAAATTCCCCCTGGTGCCTTTTTATTTACATTTCTATAATCTTTGCTTGAATTATCGTAAATTATAGGAAAATAAGACGCAGCTAAAATGATCTGTTCCTCGACATTGAACGTTTCTAGCTTGCTCTTAGCTCATTGGTCAGTCAATGAAACCCCGTGCTGGTTGGTTGTAGTGCCATGCAGCAGCGACAAACATTGAACATTTTACTATTGTCTTGTGTCGCGTAGCAGGCCCCCGTGTGCACGTCTACGTGAATGAGTGCAACATTTCACATACAGAAGAGTAGCCTGTCGCTTGGCTAGAGGAGGGCAGCAATTTTCACCTCATTGCACAAGTTCCGTAGGAAATAAATGGAGAAGGAGCAACATCGCCTCCTGTGAGTGGAGCGTATAAGAAGCATAGAGTTTAAGGTTGGAAAGCAATAGCGTGGCTTTAAGCCTAAGTGTACTCTTCAGTCAGAGCCGGTTTATCTGCTTTTGTGCGGTAATGTGTGGCTAAAAGTTTTGATTCTTCTCTTCAAAAAGGAAATTAGTAAAATAACCCTGTTTTCCTCTGCATCTGCGTCTGTCTAGGATTTTAGTTTGGATTTTTAAAATTTCCTGTTAGTTGTCATTCTCAGTTTTGAATGTAAGGGGCCGTGTACCCCTTCACTTCTATGGATACCCCTTCCTCTATTTTCAGTCATCAGTCAGTCCTGCGTTGCTTATTTGTCTACTTGACACTGCTGTCATCTGAAAGTTTTATGCCAATCAGGAAAACCCCTCAATGGTCACTTTCACTCTTCTTTCACTACGTATTTCTTTCCCAGTACACCTGTAGTCTAACCTGCAGTTGTCTTCTCCATCAGTCTTCACCATTACCCCTCCTCCCTCCTGAGTGAATCATCCACAGGCTTCTAACCAAACCACAAATAATTCTGTTTTTGTAGGCAGTGTGAAAAGCCTGCTAACCTCCTAGCATTAATCTTTAGCTTAATTATAAAGTAAAAGAGGGTTTATGAACTTCTTCCAGTGGCACATTATTACTGTTGAATAACTGTCATTATTATATTGTGACGGAATATTACAATTAGTCATATGCTTGAGTTTTTATCAAAATCTTTGTCTTTTAGCACTTGTAACTGTTATTTGCTCAGAGTCCTTCTATTGGTACAAGTTAACCAATTGTTTCATGCCGACAACAGTTTCCAATTTTTACTCATTTTAGGATTAAATGTAAATAGGAGGTAGATGGATGCAGTGTAGAGAATAATTTTATTGCTTGGTATAATTTTTAAATCTCCATTTCACACACCTTCTCTCCATACTTTTATCTCCCACTCTCTCCAGTTGTGCATGCAGCTTTGAGATATGCTGCTGCCATCAGCTTTCTGATGAGATTAGACACCAATTCCAGCCAGACCGGTGGGGATGGAATTTTTGCAGATGACGAGTCTCTGTAACAAAGTGTTTTGAACATCCTGGGAAGCTCAGTGTTCTAGTTTGCACACACACACACACCTGGGATGGCTGGCAGTGAAACTGGACCTGATAGTGTTTGGATCTCTCCCTCAGCAGTTTTAGGGCTTTGTTCTCAGAGAGAAATTCAGACTGCTGAAGAAGTCACATTGAGTGAGCATCCATGTTTAAAAACTTTTATTGGGGAAATGTTGAAGTGCTCCTTTTATTAAGTTAGTAGCTACAATAATGATCGGTTTGTCTAGTGAGGCAGTTTTTTTAACCACTGTGCCAAGTGGCATAACATTTGTTTTGAGTAAACTTTGTAAATAAAGTTGCTACAATCTGATGATAGATTTCACCTTGAACTTACTGTAGCTGTGTAGACTGTTAACAAGATGATTACAGACCAAGGAGAGAATTGCTGCCGCTGACATCACTCCATGTTGATGCAAAGTGTCAAACTGTTGTGTGTGTTTTTATTGCTGATCCAAAACGGAAACTGCTCAATGGTAATAAAAGTTTAGCTTAAATTAGGTCTGTAGTCTTGAAAGGACATGAGCTAGAATTATATCCGTGTAACTGTTTGTGTGTGAGTGTGTGAAGCATCTTTGATTTCCACTATTAAATAATAAACATCATTAAAAATTGATGCATCCCACCTCTTTGCTGTGTTTTTGCTAGTGCAGAAAATTCTCTTTGCTTTTCTTCAATCTCTTTTCGCTTCCTTTTTTCTCATTTTTTAATTCTTATTGTATCTCTGTTTTCAGTCTCCCTTCCTGTATATTTAATGCAGAAGTAAAATCATCTTCTCTCCTCTCAAAACTCATCTAGATCTGCTGGATGGATTATGATGAAATTGCATTGGAATATAGATGATTACCAGCAGTGTTGACAAGGCATTACAGAGTAATGTTAGAGTGCCTTTCTGTTTATTTTTCTTCCATAACTAAAGATGCATTAGTTTCCTAAATGCTTCTATAATGAACAACTATAGACCTGTCTCTAACCTCTCTTATATATATAAGATTATTGAGAAAGTTGTATTTCACCAGCTTAATGACTTTTTAAATTAAAGTGGACATCTTGATAAATTTCAGTCCGGCTTCCGACCTCATCACAGCACTGAAACAGCTCTGGTCAAAGTGTTAAATGACATT
>JBAMHW010000003.1:10208345-10220716 GCA_037177495.1 Rhadinocentrus ornatus | reverse complement strand
CAGGTCATCTGGATCATGTTTCCTATCAGTTCCCAGAGTCAGAACCAGACATGGAGAAGCTGCATTCAGCTTCTATGAGCCACATGTCAGCAACAAACTCCCAGAAAGCCTCAAGCTGAAGCACTCAGCTGCATTTTCAGCTGCATTTCATTAGTTTTTATTGGAGTCCAGATCTGCATCTGGTTCTTTTAGGCTGAAATCCTAACTTATTTATTTATCTTTATTTTTTATGTAATCAATTTTATTGTTTTTAAATCTTTGTTTTTCTAATACACTTGTTTTTTTTCTGCACCTTGCTGTGATGTTATTATGTTTTGTGTAAAGCACTTTGAATTGTCTTGTACATGAAATGTGCTATACAAATAAAATAGCCTTGCCTATATGCTCCCTTTGGGTCAAATATTACAGAACTTTAGCATTAATTATCAAAGTTATGCAGATGATACATTGGTATTGTCAATAAGCCTGTGCTTTATTTTTTTGTTCTTCACTATGCTTGACCTTGATTTCCTTTTTAATTTTTTGCCTCTTCAATCTCAGTAAGTTTGTAGTTTAATCTATTATGTGGGGATCATGTGTTAATTTTATATTGAGATAGACCATGTTAAATTAATGTATGAACTTAACATAGACTTGACTGAGCTTTTTATCAAAGCAACTGTTTCACTTTCATTCACTCTGTTTAATCTGAACATAAGTTTTTTTTTTCATCTTCTTCATTTAATTAACTGACCAACATGGCATCAGAAAGAAAGTTGGTACAAGGATTTCGAACAGAAACATATAAAGATTGTGTCCATGCAGACAGTTTTGGATAAATGTTACTATGCTGTCATCTTTAATTAAAAGAAGGCTGGAAGAGCAGTGAGCATCACACTGTTCATCCCATACTGCTCTTGAATCTGTGTAAACACACAATATCTCTGTTGCTTGCTATCAGTTCTGTTTTTGATCTGTTTATAGATGATACTATGATACCTAGGCAGCAAGACTTTTCTCATCCCCAATGAACCCTTCTCTCTTCCCTTCCCTCCTGTCTGACCCAGATGGAGCTGATGTGGCTTCACAACAATAAAATTCAGTGAGAATAGGAGGAGGATAATGAGGAGGTTAGGGTATGAAAGTAAAAAATAAGGGTGTTTGGGTGAGGGGTACCAAAGTAATCAAAGCATAATCTTCTTATCTTTTGTTCTTGATTTTTACTTTGATTTTTACTTCTTTTTTTTTACTTCAGATGTCTCTTTCAGCAACCATATGAACGGCCTAAGACTGAATGCCATCTGTTTTTTGTTGTTTTTTGTGCCATTGCTTTCATGAAGACAAAAAGGGGAAATTTAGTCATATACTAGTAAAGTAAACATAATTACTTTACTAGTATCTGATTAAATTCTCAATGACAATGTACAGAGATCATCTCCAAAAACTAAAATGACATATCTTACTTAACTTACATCTGAAGTAATAAGAAAGTTGCTTTTAGTTTGATTTTCCAACCTCAATTTGAACAGTGAGCCCAGTTTTATTGAAAACCACAAATAAATAAATAAATAAAATTTAAAAAAATCTAAAACAGATGACAATAGGCATATTTTATTTAAATGGGAAGAAACCAAGGGTAAGTTAATAGAAATATATTGTCTCCAACATGTACACTGTTTCAGTGTGCACAACATCCAGATTTAATTTCTTGCATCTGGACAACAGCGGGGAACATTTTTCAGTGCACAATTTCCTGGTACACCAGTGCACAGGTCATGCATGTCAACTACAAGGTAAAGTTGTAGACTTATACATAGACACCACATTCAATGCTGCTGGCTGCTAGAGGTACATGCCGAGTAGGCGGCCATTTTGGTACAGTGCTGCTCATCCATTTACAACATCACGTGTACAAGGAACGAAGCACCTCAACTGTTTAAATTATTAGAAATCATTCAAATGTCAGTTTGTTATTTAAAAATTATTAAATACATGGCTAAATATAGCATCTTTAAAAACTTCATCTTCCTCAGGATGAATTAATTTGAACTATAAGGCAGCAGTAGTACAAGTGGTCATCGGAGTACTGGGGGCTGTGTCCCCTACACTGGAGAAGTGGCTCCAACAGATACCTGGAGAACGTTCAGACATCTCCATCCAGTAAAAGTGCAGTCTTAGTAACAGCTAAGAGACTGCGTAGGACCCTCAAGCTCCCAGAGGACCTGAGCCTGAGATGAACAGCCACCCAGTCTACCCAGGAGGTTAAAAGAGTTTAAATATATAAAAATATATATATTTATATATATATATATTTATATATTGATATATATATATATATATATATATATATATATATATATATATTGATATGTACCAAGATGGCCACTCATCCGGCTTTCCTCCGCTGATGTGGTGTCTACGTATGTTTATGTCTATTTGTAAAGCCACAGCAGTGGTAATCCACCACAACAATGGTAATCCATGTTTGTCCTCATCGTTAATTGCTTCATAACTTCCTCTGGAATGCTCTAAAAATTAACTGTTTTCTTGGTAGCGTCATACATCATTTGCTGATTTACTCATTTATTTTGCAGCTTGTGCTTGCTTATGTTTGCAAGCAGCCATAGATCATTGTGACTTTACTTCCTTGCCATCTTTTGTCCTTGATCATGATCTTTACTTTAGATGTCTGTTTTAGTGAACATATGAAACACCCCTGACTGATTACCATCTGTAGATCATTGCTGCTTTACTTTCTTTGAGCAAAAAAATTCAAGAATTGAGAAAAGCATTCAAATATATACGAGAAGCTTTGTCTGCGACGGGGCGGGGATTATTGCAGAGGCGGTGTCTGTGTGTTTAGGTGCAATGAACAACTGACCCAGTGATTTCATACTTACCGAGAAACGGTCAGAGTTGATTAGCTTGTAGTTAAAGTTTAGCCTTGCATCAGCAGAAATGCAGAAGTGTGACAACTTTCTGCTTTCCACGTTAACCACGCCCACTTCAAATTGTCGACCAATCACACAATAATTCTCAAAGTCCCGTGAGAAGAAAATTTTGCTCGGCTGATGCGTCGACAACAAGCCGCAACCAAATCCACGAGAACTAATTGATGTAATTTTGTTCTTGTGGCTTTAAGAAAAATTATTTAAAAAAAAAAGTTATCGCTTCTCACGGAGTATTTAACAGCTTTAACTGGAGCACAACATAAAAAAGAGACTCCCCCCTTTTTCTTGCTCCCAAGGAAAACATCCGTTTCTGAGCTCACTTTCAAGAGATTTCATTGAACAGGGTAGATTAAACATGTGGAAGCATGGCCAAACAACAAACAAAAAGGTCTGAAGTTTAAGGAGAACTTTTTTATCTGTAAGATATGAACATTTATCATAATCTCTGTAATTTCAATTTATGAAACATCCACATTTGGATCTCATCGCTCTGTGTCATCAGATGCTTGATAGACAGACTACTTGGCAGTCTAATGATAGCTGACTGACAGCTGCTCTCCTCTGAAGCATGAACACAGAACAGGCTGGAACTGGACGATGGTTCCCTGCTACCAGATTCATAACTTGACCAACATGTTGACTCATTAAGAAACTTGATTAAAAAGTTTAAAAAGACTAATTGATGTGTGAAAATATCTCAGGCAATAGTCATGCAGCTGCTGAGTCTGTATTCAGATTGTAAGCAGTGAATAAAACAAGTTTTTAAAGGCAGTGAGAAAATTAATGCTGACCTCTCAAAATGGTCATGTCCTCAATTTCAGACTATTTATTTATTTTAGGTCATTTTAAACTTAAATTATTCTGTTATTTCATTACTTTTAAATAATCACATTAAACTGAGGATGGGATTTATAATAAATTATGTCACCTTATAGATATTTTCTTGACGGTATATATAAAAGTAAAAACAATTCAAAAGGGTAGCTCAAGATTTTTGCCCAAAATTATATAAAGAACACACCTGCAAGCAATACATATTATCATAAAACCCACCCACAACCTCCTAAAAACATCACTGGAACTGAATGCGAGTAGATTTCCTCTTCATCTCCCCTCTACAAACATGGGTTGCCACATACAACATTACCAACAGGGGGCAGCATTGTTACACTGAGCTCTGACTTTCCTCTGTTCACATCTGCTGTGTTGACAGTCAGCACAGAATGTCTGGATGACACACAGAGGCTGCAGCTCAGACTGATAAGGGAAGAAAGTTCAGTCCAGTACAGGCAGAAAACTCAAACTGGCTTCAGCATGACTGGATGCAGGAGAAGGGTGAGTTAAAACAAGAATGATGAGAGGGTGACAGGGAGATGAGAAGGGAAGTGAGGGGAAAGAAAGAGACAATGTGATGGCAAGTGACGCTGAAGGAGGGATGGTGAGCCAGAGGAATAGAGGGATGGGAGGAAGGATCAAGCTGGGATGGTGGTTTTGGTAGATGGTGAGATAAATATGATGGATGATGGAATTTTATTTCTTATAGTTTTTCTACTTCTTTCTCTTAGCTAAAAATGTCTTGATTTGTTTTTCCCCGTGTTTTAATGTCATCATCTTCTCTTTCCACGTATCCCGTCTCCTGTATCTCTTTGTCTCAAAGTGCAGGAGGTTGACGGTAATGAGTGTTGTGACAGATTGCAGCAACTTATTAGCTTCCTCATGCTGCTGACATGGGACAGCTTGCACATTTCCTGCATGGAGACATCGGAGAGGAGAGGAAGGAGGTAAACAGCTTCCAAATACTTTCTCCATCTAATCTATCTTTTTGTTTTACATTTTCTTTCCTCTCATCTTTTGAATGTAATTTCACTTGTTCCACATTCACTGTTTTATTTTTATTTTTTTTAATTAATCTCATATCTCATTTTCATTAGTCATATCAGACTTTTTTCTTCTCTCATTCAGGGAGCCTATTCCCTTTACCACCTCAGTGTTTCTCAATCTTCCCTCATTCAGGCAGCGATCAGCAACAGCTGTTATCCCAAAGGGAAACCTGGGCAATATAAACCGGATCTCCAGGCTTTTCCTGCTGTGCCCACAAACCAGTAATATACTACAAGAATAGGAATATGAAATAAATAGAAGACAGAAAAAAGAAGATAAATAACCTGAGTTTGGGGGGTTCAAACACATTTCATGGACTTCATGGCTGACAACAATGGATCTAAATTAATTAATCAACACACGGGGTGACTGAATGTGTGATGATGTAGAAACAAGGGCTGGGTCTTGAGCCTCTTTTTAACAGCATGAACAATCTCTGCAGCCCTGATATTCTCTGGCAGGCTGTTGAAGGCCATAGTGGTGGAACAAGGCCTCACCAAATTTTGGTTCTGACTTTGGGAACAACTAAGAGGCCGGTACCAGAGGATCTCAGGGTCCACGAGGGCTCATAATTTAAAAGAAGGTCAGATAGGCCCAAGAGCTTCAAGACATCAATCCTGGAACGCACGGGGAGCCAATGCAGCAATAATAATTGGGTGTAATGTGTTGCCAGCCTCTGGTCCTCTTCGGCACACGTACTGCTGAGTTCTGGAGTAAGAGTAGCTTAGAAAAGCTCTTTTTGGGAAGACCAGAGAGCAGGGCATAACCATTATTCAGCTAGAAATAAAAGCATGCATAAAATCCAGCTCAGAGTCAACATGACACCCAGATTTCTCGTGCAATGAAAAGTTTAAAGTTTTGTTATTTTGGAAAAATGACCTCTCTCTTGTCGTCAGGACCGATAAGTGGTAAGAATAGGAGTATAACCTATGATACTCATACCACTGCTTTGTAGAGAACGGTTATAAGCTGACTTTAGATTTTTGATTTCTGTAGAAACATTTGAAATTGGTTATTAATGTAAAATGGCAATACAAATATTCTGTCTGTCATCCATGAATTCAGAGGCAAAAACTTCTGAAGGACAACAAATGGGAGGTGTGTGTTGGCTGAATACAAATGTGATATCTTTATGACCTTTAACTATTCGCATAAGTTTAATGCTTTCATTAAAATGATAAGGTTTGAACAATTTACCTGGATTGAAAAGACACATTTAGATTGTATCTGCTGTCAGAAAGTGCCAAGTGCTGAGCTTCCGATGATGATTTTCAATTTTGTATTAGAAGAAAATATATGGAGCATTATAGGAGATAACGTCACAGTCCTGTGCTGTCAGCTCACACCCTCCACATCATTAACATGCTGAATGAGTTGTCCATTCATCCCACAACAGTTTTCATTTGAGGTTAGAGAACTTATTGCTGCTGCATGAATTTACTGAAGATGTGTGATATTGAGAGGTTTGTAGGTTTGTCCTGCTTAAACAATGATATTGCAAGAACAATCCATCTTTTGATGTTAACTCGTACCAAGAACATTAAGGTGGAAGATACAACTATAATATATAAAGGAAGGAGGGGCCAACAAACTCAAATAATTTCTGTGTACGTGACAAATGTTGCATTTGCATTTAAATATTTTAAGTTATTCATTATCTACCACTCAGTCTATTACAGGTCGCTGGTAGGCTGGAGCCTATCCCAGCATTTTAACAGGTAAGAGGCAGGGTACTCCCTGGACAGGTCACCAGTCCATCGCAGGGGCCAACACAGATACAAACAAACAACAGAGACAAAAAATCATTCACATACACACACAGGGAGAATTCAGAGTTTTTAGACCAATTAACCTAACATGCAGGACGGTGGTGGAAGCCGAAGAACCCGGAGAGAACCCACGCATGTACGGGGAGAACATGCAAACTCCACACAGAAAGGCCACCACCTCTCCTGGCTTGAACCTTTCCCCAGCCAAGGTTTCAACCAGCAACCTTCTTGCTGTGAGGCTGCGGTGCTAACCACCACACCACCATGCGTTATAATTAATTAATTCTCAGATCTAAAGATCTCAGATTCACCTGTTTGAGCACACATTCGCTGAAAAAGTGTAGCAAGCAAGTAAGAGAGGAGACAGAATTTTCTAATTCTTTGGCCTCATAACACAGGCTATGAGGACACATAAGACTGTTAGAAATCCTTTGGAAAGTGAATATTTCATAATATGACACCTTTGAAGGTGAGACCAAGGGTAAATCCCACTTCACCCCTTGGCCCTACCCCTCCGTTTTGCGCATTCCCGTGTAGTGGTAGGGGTGTCCCAAAATTTCCTTTAGGACAGAGGAGTAGGGGTAAGTGGTAGGGCTATATACCTCTTCAAACAAAGATTTTTCAGAGGCACACTTCAAACGGAGGCGTATGAAAAATCTCCCGGAAGGCCTAGCGAATCACCGGCAAGATGGCAGCTACGTAGTCAAAAGACGTTCACAAATGTATTTTCTTCATTTCTTTATGAAGTTTTTAAAGTTACAACAATTATCGTATGATGTAGTTAAACGTTATTTTAATGCTGTTTCAATGTGTAATATGTATTTTTCTTAATAAAATGCTAACAAAAAATTCACTATTTGTTGATGCTTCAGTAACGTACCAGGATGAACAATAGCCGTGCTCTGTAGGCACTGATAATCTACCGTGACAATATTATCAATAACTTCATCAACCTTACAGCTGGTCTTCAGTTACATTAAGGGCATCATGGGAGAATGAGTGGGAGAATCTAATTAAAAAATATAAGGTGAGTGAGAATCTCTGTAGTTCTAGATGCATAATAGTAATCTTTAAATGTTAGTAATCTGTAATCTTGTAAAAAAGATGTAATGACTTTGTTGATAATAAACCATTGTCTTATTCTTTTTTTTTTTGTTTGAAGAAATATGTTTTTAACATTGTTATGTATTGTACATACATACACTAACCATATCTCTTATTTCTAGAATACCTTCTCATTTGCTTTGCTTTTGCAGGAGATTATTGAGCCGCAAACTCAACCCCAAGCACAGCTTCTTGGCAGCAAGTACCTCTGACGCCACTGCCTCTGTTGTTGCTGCTGTGGGTACACCAACGCCTTCCCCCCGTAAAGGAGGGAGTCCAAAGAGGAAGTCAAACCACATTTTGGATTTTCTGGCACAGGAAAGTGTTAAGGAGCAGAAAAGCCACGAGGAAAGTGAGAAAAAAACAGAGCGTTTTTTAAAACTGTTTGAGAAACTGATTGACCAGATTTAAATGCTTTTGTGCAATATTGTTCCTGTTGTATCACACTCGTCCATGTGTATATGTTCCATGACTGTTCTTGCACTGTTCCAATGTTTTCTTCAGAAGTTGTTCTCAGGACAAGTTTAATTATATGCTGTGCTCTCCTGTGTGTGTGTGAGAGAGAGAGATAGAGAGATAGAGAGTGAGAGTGTGAAAGAGTGAGAGTGTGTGTTTGTGTGTGTGTGAGAGAGAGAGTTATAACTTGTTTACATTGTCAGTTTTCCCACTTTTGGATCAGCTCTAGATTTTTGCACCATTTAAATGTCAACCTTAGTAGCAAAGCTGTTTTTTTTTAAATAATTTTTCATTGTTTAAGACAAGAATGTTAAATTGCAATTGTTAAGCCAGTGACCTAATAAAGTGCAATATTGTTTTATACAAGTTTGTGAGCATGAATATCACACCAGCTAAACATTAATAACATCTGAAGCAGATTTTAGTATGAAGAATGATTTTTTAGAAAAAGAAAACAAAACTTCACACATCCCTGAGGTAAGCTATAAGCATTATCTGTGTTTTTTTCAAACAAAAAGAACTTTCTAAACAATTTCAAAATTTCTTGCTTCCTAAAACTATATACACTGTCCACTTCTGGATAACAATCAGTGTCCTTATGGGGCCTGCACATTGCCTGAGACCAGGGAAGCGTTCCCAGACCTCTCATTACCTGCCAGGGTCTCCCGGGGAGGTTGGGGATCTAGCATGTCCTGTGCAACATCTTCATCTGGCTCCAGTGTTTCCCCATTGTCCAGACACACATTGTGAAGAAAGGCACAGGATGCAATAACTTGAGGGGCAAATGTTGGTTTTACCTCCAAGGCTTTGAAAAGGGTACACCTCCACCTGGTCTTCATCATTCCAAAAGCCCTTTTGATTATGCTGCGGGCCTTGGAATGATAATAATTGAAGCGCCCTTGTATTGGTCTATCAACTGGCTCCTTGTATGGTGTGATTAGGCAGATTGGTGTGTCCACACATAGATGGCCACTGCTCCTAGAAGAATGTAGCCTGTGGGAGGGTACTGTCTTGCTCTGTAAAAGCTGCTGTTCTCATGGTTTGTGTGTCATGAACTGACCCCGGATAAACAACAAAGATGTCTAGGAATCTTCCACTGGAATCGCATATTGCCTGCATGTTTACTGAATAGAATCCCTTGTAATTTAAATAGTCTATTCAGTGTTACGCCGATGGTTTTAGCCTGATGTGGCTTCCATCTATTGCACCCACAACAATGTGGAATGCAGGGCTCCCTGATAAGTGGGCAAATCCTTGGCCAACTGCATGACGCTCTTCTATCTGGGGAAAAGTAATGGCACGCTTCAAGTTGATCCATATATTATTTGCTACTTTGTGGATGATGTGGTGGACTGTGGATTTGGGCACATTAAAAACACGGGAATACAACTTGATAAGACAGTCCATGAGCCAGCCAGAAAATGTAGATGAGGACCTCTAGGTGACTCCCCCAGCCATGGTCCTGTTCTCCTTGCAGCAGCCTCTGCAGACCATTCATAGCTCTTCTGCTGAGGCAAAAATCCTGCTGCAACTCTGCCTCTACATTATACCACAAACGCAGGATGGGCACGTTGTGGTTCATTTTGCAATATGATGTAGGGTGACCAGTCTGGAAAATAAAATAAAATGACCCACCAATATTCCCAGGTGTTGAAGACATCTCCGTTTTCTCACATTTCTCCGTTTAGCTGCAGACAACCGTAAAAAGATGCCAATAGCCCACACAAGAGAGATCACCACAGCTGTACATGGCATGATTTCTCAATATTTACGGGAACAGCTTGTCGCGTCTGCTTACGTAAAAGCTAGTGGTGACTACCGATGACGTATGTGATTGTTGAAGGGGTGTCCCAATTCGTAGGGGCTGACTTTTCAGCCCTACCCCTTCTAGCTCCGTTTTAAAGGGCAAGGGGTAGGGGAAGGGGTAGGGGTATAAAAGAGAAATGGGATTAGGCCTAACACAGCTCAGTAGTTGGTTGTGTTGAAATCATGTGGTGACACAACAGAAACAACCTTATTATTGTTCATGAAATTATTTGCTGTGGATACACCACTCTACTTGTCATCTTCCTTAGTTGAGGAAGTACAATAAGGTTCAATTGGCCCAAAGTTACCTGATAAAAAATAAAACTGATTTATGTTTTCCTCTAAGTGAGTAGATCTTTTCAGTTATTGTATGTTCTTGACCATGCAGCATGTTGTCCAGACATCTTATTTAAAATTTGTAAGACTATGCTGGGATTTCCTAGATGTGTCTTATTTTTGATTTACTATCAAGGCCGTCAATTACATTACAACCTTTGCAGAAGTAATTACAACTTATGGTTGCTTGTGACTTTTCAGGGCTCTCCAGGTGAAAGAGGTAAGCGCTGATCACTTGTCTTATGTGTAAATGATCTTAGAAGTATACTTGGAATTATATCTGTTAAAAAATAACTGCAGAGTATGAAGTTCGAAGCAGGAATGGGGCTAATTGGACAAATAGTCTTTTTATTCAAAAGGACTCCAAAACATGAAATACAGAATCACTTAAGTCTGACAGAATCAAATTTGAGGACTGAGAATAAGGTGAGGGAAGATTAAAGCTTAACAGAACATGGAAGGGGGGAAACTATACCAAATAAATCAGGAAGCAAGACTACCGAGAATATAAACCAGAACATAAATCGTTCAAATAACCTGGAGTACCTGGAGCTTATTTATTAATGGACAGCTGTACCGCAACCCGGACACCATGTGTTGGTATGTGCTTTCATTTCTCCATATTCTTACTAAATCGTGTCAATGCATAGAACTTCCACAATTTCATTAACAGTAAATTCACTTCCCGTCTCCACAACATTGCCCTTAACACGGATGTGTTTTTTTTAATTTTTTTTTTTCTTTTGGCACTGTCGATCTTTATACTGTTGTTGCCTGCTTTCTCCTTTACTTTTTGCTATTTTTTTGGAACCCCTAGCTGCTGCCATTAGGCAAAATAAAGAGATTAAAGGAATCCATGCAAAAATTATAGAACATAAGATAAGTCTTTATGCTGATGATCAGTGCTTAATTTGTAAAGCGGGAGGTCCCAGGAACACAGAGGGGGGGTGGTTCCAGCGGCTCAAAAGGGGGGCTTGAGGTAACAGAACACACACACACACACACGCACGTACACACAAACACGGCCAAGGTACTAACCCCTTTAAGTAAATCCAAACATCACTGTGTGCATAACATGGCAATATTTACTTTAATTTCCTAATGCTGGCCTGACAAAAAAAGGAAAAAAAAACAAACATGACCACCACATCAGCGTTTACTGGGTGCCAAATGTAAAAAGATAAAACAAAATAAAAACTAGGCCGAAACCATAACATTTTTTTTTTATAAACAGCAATAGCAACAGTGTTCTACGGACTATAAGGTTTTTCTGTCTGAGTGAAAACTAACTGCAATCTCATAATCACTGGTGCCCGTGTAACCTGATCCTCTCCCTCCCTCAGTTTCTGGAGCCTGAAATTCATCTTAGAATACCTCTAAATTATGCAAACACAAGATTTTTTTTGTGTAACCTCAACGGGGAATATACAGTAAAAAAACAGAAGACTATTCTAAACAAGAAACAAACATTTATATGTATATATTTTTTTATCCAATAAAATGGGTTCCGGATCCAACGTCGGAGGAGCCGGAACACGTTCAGGCTAGATCCGGCTCAATCCGGGGGCGGTTTGTGGTGTAAACAATCCAAGACAATCTTGGCTCATTCAGCTTGCCTTCTTACATTGAAATGGAGGACCATCTATACTCTTTGCCTGTGAAACGGACATAAAAATAGCCAAGAAAAGAAAAAGAAATAATAACCGGCAGAAAAGAAGAGAGTACAATGGTGGAGCATTTACCAGATGGAGGCAGCTGATGAGGAGAGAGACTTCAAAGCTAACGCGGAGGTTGTAGCTTTCTGCTGGATAGGTGAGTTAATGCAATCTAACAGTGAAGTTTAATTTGCCGTTATGTTAGAAACAGGGCAGGGTGGTCCAGCAACTACTTTATCCTCCTGTTTAAGTTGGATCATTTACTGTTACTTGCTATATAAAATGGCAGAAAAGGCTAATTTGTTAGTTAGCCTACAGTAGAAAAGCTACGTTGCATCAGTTTTCAGTTGTTGTTACTCACAGAAGTCATACCAGCAGGCGACCGTGTGCTTCTTTCAGACGTATTTACCGAGAGCTTTCCCTCGTGTTTCATA
>JBAMHW010000003.1:10175599-10191197 GCA_037177495.1 Rhadinocentrus ornatus | reverse complement strand
TATATACTATTACTTATATTTATTACGTTTTAGATTTTTAGATTTTACATCTTTTTAGATCTTTTCCTGCTTTTTGTTGACCATGTTTCAGCCGATTTTTTTGTTTTCTTTGATTTTTTTATTTATTTTTATTTTATTTTCTTACTGTGGTGCTGGCACCAGTTTTAAAACAAGCAGCATCAAGCAAGAATAATAAAACACTAATACTGGTCTAAAAATTTGCTCTCTGGAGCCCACAAACATTTAGTGTTTAATACAAGAGATGATGCAACACAGTGGTAAACGTGCTCCTGTTCCAACTTCTTTTTAAATGTGCTGTTGGTAGAAAATTCAAAGTAAGCACATCAGATATAGAAATAGTAAATAGTAGTTTTTTTTCCTATATGTGGCTGAGTTCCGGCTTCTTTGGAAACAAATGCACATATGATCATGTTTATCTTTATCTAAGGTTTGTGTTTAAATCCAGGTTGATCTTGTTTGCAGTCAAGCATAGAAGACGAGAGAAATGGCTCATCTTTTAGCTCTAATTATAGAGTTCATAAGAAATAAAAATTTTTAAATAAAAGTTTTTTCCTTCCTCCTTAACTAAAAATTTTATTTTTTTCCACACTCTACTTTCATTCTTTTTTTACTTTGATTTTCCCAGATGTTCTTTGATCTCAGCTTGTTAAAAATGAAAGGTATAATCTCACATTACTGACGCAAAGGGACATTTGTGTCTTTACTTGGCAGTGATTCCGATTTTGAGTAATTACATGGACACACGTCTGTCTTCCGGCATACTGTTCATTAATTTATTGCTCTGTGGTTTTAATATGATCAGAATGTTTGTGCTGCATCTTTATTCCTTGTAGTTTTATTTAAATTATGCATCATAGCGTCATATGAAATTGTTCATGTCCGAAACATGCAGAAAAAAAAACATGTCACGAGTTAGTGGGAATAATTGTGAGATGGTTTTGTATGTGTTTATCTGTTGCTTGATATCACTTGACAGTAACAGCAGTCTATGAATATTGAGTGTAAACATCAACCAAATATGTTTTCACAAAATGAAAGTGACAGTTAAGTCGAAAAGTGAGGAATCATAAGTAAATATGAAAAAGAGTATGAAGGAATAGTGGAAAACATTGCTTTGGATAAGATTTGATCTCATGCATGACAATATATCAGCATCCAGAAACTAATTTTTGTACAAATATCCTGAGCCCTTCATTTCTTTATACTGGAAATGGTTGCAGTGATTTTTTATGTACAAAGGTTATATTTAATTACACTCTATTAACCAAAATGGAGGTTGTACAACTCTTATGAGCTTAAAGTCAATATTTGTTATAACCAACTTTATTCTTAAATATGATACATTTTTCCACAATTTCATATGGTTTTCAGAGGTCCAACAACATTGTTTTCAAAGTGTATTACCCCAAAGTCAGCCTTGGTCCTTAATTTCAGCCATTCCGAAAGTAGTTTTAGTGAGCTCTACGGACAACAGGGCTGTTTCTGTGTCTTTAAATGTTAATGAGTGTTGTCTGTTCACGCCCCTCAATGGGAGAAGATCTGGCTTTCTCTGGCGCCCACTTGATGATTTTAGAGGGTAAGCTCAGCTAGCTGGGGGGACGGGTATCCACTGCGAGAGGGAATGCTTTTTCCTCTTTGTGATGTCACAAGGGGAAAGATCTCGGATTCACCCGTTTGTGTACACATTCACTAAAAAAGTGGAGCAAGCAAGTGAGAGAGGAGACAGAATTTTCTAACTTTTGGGCCTCATACACAGGCTATGAGGACACAAAAGACTGTTAGAAATCCTTTGGAAAAGAAAATTTAGAGAAAGTTTTAGTAAATATTTATATTTAGTATTTATTTAGTAAATATGAGACCTTTAAACACAGACTAAACCCTCTTAGACAAGCTCTCGTCATTTATTTAAGTGGTTTTCAGGATAAGTTCGCCAGTCTTCCTGAAGAAATTTCTACCTCAGCCTTTTCTCCCTGGTTGTTCTTCCTTAAAAATTATTTTTAATTATTATTTTTAAGGCCAGACACTTCTTCTTTAGACACACACCATACCATGCGGAGATATGCTACCAGATAATTTACCAAGAACTGGGAGCAAATTACAGTATGTTTCTATGCCACAGGCTGCTGGTAAAAATAACTGTCATGGTGGCTGCTCTGCTGGGTTTCCTACCCATTGATCAGGCTCATTGGCTCCACCTGGAGTTCCCTGTTTGCTCCCTTTTCTCACCTGTGCCCAGCTCTTCTTAAACCCTCTCCAGCCTCTGCCGCCCTGCCAGATGGTCAACTGCTCTTGTCTTGTTGAGAGCCAACCTTGCTTTGTGTTCCAGATCCCCTGTATTCGACCCAGATTAAGCCACAGATTGCTCTTGCCTGACCCTCATCGGATTATCTTGCCCTAAGCCTTCTTGGATATCGAACCCTGTTTGGAACAACCATGGATTCTGGCCTGCCCCGGATAAGTAGTCTGATTTCATCCACTCTGTGTATGACCTCTGCCTACCTTACTGACCATGCAATTACAGATGCCAGCGCAGCAGATAAAGCATTCAAAAGGATTTTCACTACAGCAGCAAGAGTAAACCTTTGCAGTGACCAAAGTCAGACGGTCCAAGAGGAAGGAGGACGCAGGGCTGCGGCACAAGAACCCACTGTCAGAAGCTTCTTTAATGAAAAAACAATGGGGCATTATTCAAGTGCGTCAGAATATTATATGCTCATTAATGCATTATAATTTTCAGCCCATATACAGGTTGCTGGACAACCTGTATATTTCTGACAAACAGAAACCCAACGGCTGACACCATTTTGGAGGTGTAGGGTTTTAAAGCGGAGCCATTTCTTCCAAAAAGTGAGGATCCTCTCAAGTGGTGGCAGTCGGGCGCCATATATCCTATATCCAGAAGCTGTGCATTGCTGAAACCTCGGCACCTTAGGAGAGAAAACACTAAGATGGGATTAATGTGCTCTAAAAAGAGAAAAAAAAAGCAAGAAAATGCACTTGTCTTTCTCAATTCAAATTAGCCTGATTAGAAGCCTGAGAGACAGAAGAAACCTTAAATCCTGCCTTATTGTTTCTAGTATTTGAAGTATTTATTTATTTTTTTTGCTTTTGTCAAAGCAACTTAGGTTAACTTCGGTTTCTTATCACTAAAATTTTGGTTTTAATTGATGGACCTTCTAAGTAGCCTTTATTACATGTCTTTCAAAATTTTGCATTTAAAATGACATACTGGTACACAGCATGAGAAATTTATTGGAATACTTTTAATTTTTTTACTTTGAAGAACTGTTTGATGTTTTCAGTGCAGTTGGTAGCTTTCTAGTACTCAAATATGTTTTATTAATCTTACTTGAGTTCCATACAGAGTATAAAGACAAGTGTTTTGTTCAAGTTTTTTTTTCTTTCTATTTATCTATATACATTTATGGCTCTTGCTCCAAGTAGAATTATTATTATTTTTTTTTTTTGCATGAGCATTTATTGTTTTCCATTCATATTTACAGACCTTTTCACATATGTCAAGATGTAGCTATATTTTGCACAATTCCAGAATCTGCTAATGCATATTACCTATTATGGCATGAATTCAGCCCACATGTCAATAAAACCAACAATATTTCAGAATAACACAATATTTAATGCCTTGAGCAGATAAGAGGGCTGGTCTATGTGGCAATTAACAGGTGAAATTATCATCATGCTTGTAGTCTATACTACTGATTGACAATAATTTTACCTAGGTGGGAATCAAACATGCTGATTGCTGCAAACATAAATACTGCAACGGCTCTTGCGTAATGCTCAAGATGGATGCACTGGCGTTGCTTGAGGATTATGCAAATTGAAGAATTAAGAGAGAACATTTGTTCAAGGACCATGAAGATTTTCTTGCCCATGACAAGGACTGGCTAATAAGCAGGTTTAGATTCCCAACAGCTGTGCACTTGGACATTTGTGCTGAACTGAGCCCAGTTTTAGAGAGACCTACTCGATGATACTGTGCCATTCTGGTCCAAGCACAGGTGCTAACCATTCTGGGGTTTCTGGTAACTGACTCTTACTAGCAAGAATTAGCCAACAGGTATGTGTCTGGTGATTGACACATTTCTTTTTCTGCCCAAAGCCCCTTTTGGTAATAATGCCAAATATAATTCTGCTAAATTCTATTACTAGGTCAGAGATATCACCAAAGTCATTCAGCGCAACAATGCCTGCAGTCTTGGATGGCATTATTAAAATGTAATTTTGTTGCAATGACAATAAAGTTCTATTCTATTAAATAGATACATCAGGTTTCCTTATACTGTGGGGGAACAAGGCAATAATAAAAAGGGGTGTTGCACCCAAAAATGTGTTTTTTGAGCTGTAAACAACACACTATTGTGAAGAAAACTACATATACTCTTGATAAAATTTGTAATTTTGTTTATGTTTATTTTATTTTCATGACAGACAGGTTATCTACATCACCAGACTTCCAGATGCAGATAGATGGGTCATCGCCTTGCAGGCATAGAAAACCACGCTCACCAACGCACATGAACAGATGTGAGCCGAGCTGCTCTCTGTCAATCATTTCTGCTTGTGTATCCCGTCCCGCCCACTCTCTGCTCCCTGATCACCCCACACCTCCACCCCAACCCTTGCAATTGCAGGCATTTTTCGAATTCGGCAGTGGGTGGAGTTACACAAAAAGTAGGGTGTGCAGTTACACTTTAAGTGGCAATTTGCAGCAATATCTGGGTTCCCAAATGTAATCAGCACAACTGACTGTAGTCATATTGCTGTAAGTGCCCCACTGATATAGCCATGTTGCTAGCATCCATAGTTAGTGATATAGCCATGCTACCAGGCTAACACAACTTACTCATTTGCGTCTGACAATTATGTACCCCTTATAGTCCCAGGCTAAGACTGAGAGAAGGAGACCACCAGCCAGACCTAAACACACACAAAATCCCCAGACAATCAAAAGCTTAACAGGACTTTTGCCTTATTACATTCTAATGGACCAGGTTCCTATTCGATAGATTCTGTGGACTTTTTTCTCAGACTTCAAAATAGTTTGCCCTTTTTACTTGACGTGTTCTTAAGTATTACGAAGAAAGGGACACTTATGTTAACAAGTAGACTAATTAGTGGTTAAAGTTTCTCATAGTTTTGTATTTTTTACACTACAGTGAGTATTTGAGAAGACTATAGCTGCATGAGCAAGTAGCGCTTTAAAAAAAATGCATTTAATTTATGACATTAATGTCTTATTTTTATTGTATTGGCTGTTTGTTTTTTTTGTGGTATTCTGACTTTGATTTATTAAAAATAAAGTGTTTTTTTTTTCCCCTCTGTAGTACCGAAAATAGTATAAAATATTAAGCGTCATCCTTAGTATCAGTATTGAGTTTGAAATTTTATATCTTGACAACCCATCTTCACAGTGAGACTGTTCTTGGAAAATGAGTCCTCACTGCAAAACCTGTTTGTGTGTGTATGTGTGTGTGTGTATATATACATCCATAAAATTTATGTTATTTTGGAACAGATTGTGTAAATCAAATCATGTGCAGTTACCTTAGTTGTCACCTGCATACACACACAAACACACACATACACAAACCCAGATAATCATAAATTAATCAGCACATCCAGATTCTTTCAGCGCAGTGACCTAGGTTGGTTTCGATGTTCTATGTCATTTGTGTGTGTGTACATCAGAAAGTGTGAGTTATATGACGTGTTTAAATATTCATTGGTCTTTCCTCGAGGCTTCATAGTAGGAGGGAACCAATCACCTCCCTCTTACACACCAGCTGAAGTTCAGATTATCAGCGTCTGTGTGTGTTTTTTTACACCGGAAACATGTTTAAGTTTTCTTGATTAACCTGTGTGTGTGTGTATTTGTTTTGAGTGTGAAGTAGATATATTGAAAGAAAAACTGACATGTTAACTAATCAGCTGCATCATTTAAACCACTGACAGGGACAGTTAGTCAGGCTGCTCCTCTTGTTTTAAATGCATTGTTCTAATGGAAAAAAAAAATGTATATAATATCTGCAGTGTGCTGTATTAAATGCTACTATGCAAATCTGATTACTACCTTATAGTTCTGTTTGTAACCTATTAAACCTTCTTGTGTTTTGATAAAGTAGTTGTTTAAAACTACTTCAATCAAAAAGAGGGTATTCATCATAACAGCATTCCCTTGAAAGTTATGTTCCATTAGAAAAGTCATCTGATACAAAATGTGTTCAGATCCAAATGTCTTAATAGAAATCGGTTATTTTGATATATAATATGGCAGTGGGAAAGGCAAGGATAAGCATCCCACTGGTGATGCAAGAAGAAAAGTCAGGAGCTCATCAAAATCAAAGTGCCATGTCCTCCTCTGGGAGGAAACATCGTGGCCATTATCCAACAGTTCCGAGATACTGCTCTGTCTCACGGTGATGCATTGACTAACTGACCTAGTCACAGGCATCACTGGAGCCACATATGTGTGAGGTGTTTAATTTTACCTGAACATCATCGTTTAATCTTGTCATGGTGGAATAGAAACTCCATATCGACCTACCTCTAGAAATGTCAAGGTCTTTGGTATGTGTGCAAGTAGTGTCTTGAGGGTCTTTTGACCACCTGCTCCTGCTGCCCTGGTAATATGCCATGTCAGAATGTGTTGACATGCTTTTATATGTACTGATCTTATAGATGTAAATAGTAATCACAATTCCATGTTACAGCCTGATTTGATACTGATTTGAAACAAGTTGTCAAAAAATAAGACAAAAAAACAAACAAAAACTTTTTCCTTCAAACAGAACTGAATGCACAAACCTGTAGCTGTCATGAATGGTGGAGGTGGTGAGGACCCAAAATGCAGGCAGATCAGGCAGGAGGCAGAATGGTGCTCGTGACAAAGTTTATTTGTCAAACTCAGGACTGTGAACCACAAATAACAGGGATAAAGAACTGAACTAAACGTGACAAGACCCAGAACTATAAACCAAAAAACAAGATAAATCATACCATGAACATGACTAAACAGAAAACATGAAAACCATAGAAACTTTAAACCAAGATCATACCCTAACTAAACATGACAAACCAAGACAGAAACCATGACAGCAGCAGGCCACATGTGCTTTCATGTTTTATATTTATGATTTTTGCCAAAAATGAACCCAGTCAAAGAGTAAATATCATATCTAAGACCAGAGACATATAAAATCCCACTAAAAGGACAAAGCAGAGTAACTCTCCATAAATTATAGGCTTCAAGGCAAAGTTTTGATTGAGTCTTCAGGAACGCATATGGTGTTTTGGGGTCTACATAAACTAAATGTTTACAAATGTATACATGTGTGTTTGCAAGATTTTTTCTTTAACTCTTAAACGGAGTATTAGATAAGCTCTTGAAATTAAGAAAGTAAACAAAATCAGATTTAACCAAAAAAATTATGTCATTGAGTGGTAACAAAAAACTAGTGAGAGCAGTTTAAAGCAACTCGAAGCTCAGCAGGGGTAATTATTATATTTCCTCACTTGAAAGAGCAATTAAATGTGTGAAGGTTGTGTGTGAGGAACACTTGCCACTGGAAGCTAACTTGATTATACAAGGTTTTGATATCTGTTATTATTGTCACAGCAGGGTGACGAGAGGAGAGGAATCAGGCTGCGCTAATCAGAGATTACAAATTCAGATTTTATTGAAGGGGTAAGACAGGGCAGATAAAAATAATCTAAGGAATATAGCAACTTTGTAAGTGCAGCGTTGATCACCTGAGCAAAACAATGAAGCAGAGAGATACTTTCAAAAGAACTGCATCTGACAAGAAACTCTGGGTTAACTTACCTAGGGTTGAGTGACTAGAGTTTTCAGTTCTGGAACAGCTGCTATAAAAATGTTCTGTTGCCAACGTTATGAAAAAAAAATAAAAATAAAAATAAATAAATAAATAAAGGCCCCATTTACAAAAGAAGTTTTTATGTATCGCAGCACAATGTATGGATGTCATCTCATGTCTGCAGTGTGACGTTGGATATGTGTGGCCAGAGAATTTGAGTGACTGCAAAACAGTACAGTTTGATAAGACATTGATCAAGATATATATCAATTCGAGTTCTGAGAATTAGTCTCCCTTCGTAAATCATTGTGTATTAATTTGGCTTCTAAATCTCTGGAATCAGGTTGGTATAGACAACCCATGTCTGACACCTGCTTCAGGCAGAAGAGACAGCTAGACACTCAGGGAACCTGACGGCTGGAAGGTTCACTTCACAGAGTAAGTTACCATGGTAACAGACTCGTAGTAAGACTTACCTTGTTTTCTGGAACAGAAACGCCTGAGTTATCACCAACAGGGTTAACATACTCAGAGTTTTAACAGAACCTGCTTGCTGTAACAGGCCCCTCTACATAAATTCATCTTGTTCAGCACGTCTCTTTTCAGCCCCACATAGACAGACAAAGTAAAAACCATACTCTGTTTTGCCTCGTAATAAAAAAAAAAAAAAGATAAAATAAATAAAAAGATAAAAACTTGCATAGACTTGTTTGAGAACTCCCCACGTCAGTTCTATACTATTCTTGCCACCAAGCGTTTTTGTCATGAGTCGCTATCTCACACAGTGTTGAGTGACAGAAATGTTTATTTAAATATTTGCCATCTTTCATTGTCTGTAAACTAACTAGGGCCCTGTGGATCACCCACTTCCACACCCTGGTGGCTTTCTTTAAGAACTGAAGATATTTTTTGTTGGGTCTGAGGAATCCCATTAACCTTTGGAAGCTTTGTACTTGTGGTCTTCGTGCTGCTGACCGAGGTTTAGATAAGCTCTTTTCACAGCCTTTTGAATTTTTATTAATATGTCAAGCCATTTTAAAGAATTTGCATTCTAATGGGGTCTTAGTGTTTGTTTTGACTCTTTGAGATGTTTCCTTTTTTTCTTTCTTTTTTTGTCATGTTTTATTCCTTTATGTTTTTGTTTGCACATTACTTTTGGCCTCTTGAATGTGACAAATGGAAATGTCAGAAAAAGTTCAGATGTTATGAGTCATATTGGGTTTTTAAGACTAAGAGAAAGCCCTGCACTTTAATCACCTTGTATACTCATGTTTACTGTGTGTACTTGTGGAGATGCTCAGTTTAACCAAGGCGTGATTTCTGATGTCCCAATCTAGACAATACAACAAAAAGCAAATATACTAAAATCACCACACTTGGAAAAAGAAAAACTTTTCTTTTTTATTAATATTATAAACTAAACTTAGAAATGATAAAACAAATTAAAAATCAAAAATGGGAAAGGCTCCAGCTTACCCGCGACCCTTAATGGATTAAGAGGTACAGATAATGAATTAATGAATATTTATGTAGCATTAACTGTGTGTCATGTGGTCCTTGCTTGTTCTTTGAATCAGCACATTATAGAGATCTTGTACTGCATCGTTAGTGATATAAAGTCTATTTTTGAAGCAGAGAGGAGATGCATGCGAGAAAGATGGTCATAAGATCGTACAAAAAGACAGTGGAAGGTTCTGGAAAGATGTCTAAAAGTTACTAAACCTTATTATTGAGTGTTCCTGTTCATTGGTCTGGTGTCTGCATGAAGCAGCAACTGGTTAATGTGCAGTATGTGTGTGTAAGGGAGGTCAGAGGGTTCACTTGAAGTCTTCCATATAGCTGTACTGGAGAGTTCACTACTCATAAAAGCGTCTAATATATTTTGCCAGCCATCAATGGAGGGGCTGTCTGAGCATCAAAAAATGAAAATTGAAAACTATACTCAATCATTTCAACAGTGTCATTTCCATGAAGGCCTTTTTCCTGTGCATTCAACCAGATGCTTCTCTGCAACCCCTCCCTTCCACATCCAGCTTCCACGAAGTCACTGGCTGTGAAATACACATGCAACAGTGGAAGGTCCACACCAGTGTTCGGAGATATTTCAGATTATTTCAGGAAATCATAGATTAGCTGAAGGTGCGTGGCATACATATATCTTCTTCTCTTACACAATCGGTCACACTGTCTTAAATGTAAAAACCTCTGCAACATCCATCAGCTGAGTAGAATTAGGCATGAAGCCAAATGCGCCATCTAACCTTCACCACCAAATCAAAAATAGATTTTTCATGTGTGCCATTGTCATTTCATTCATTTAATTTTTTCTTTTATATATCTTTTATTTGAGCTCAAATCCTAGATATTTGTTTTATTTTATCACCTTAACGAAAGACTGAGGACTTTGAGCTTGTAACCTCCACTCATCTTTCCTCTGCATCTTACCTTGTTGGCATATCATGTACTGCAGTAGGTTGCAAGAGCGACAGTCTCCAAGGATATGGCAGCGACAGCTTTACAGTGTCACCTTGGTGATGGTTGCTCAGTGATGGAGGAGGCTGTTAAGTGGAGTGGACGTGTAATACTGACACAGCAGGGAGCACAGCGCCAGATACTTGCATCCTTCCAGATACTTGCATCCTTCCAGCAGCCATCCAACCTTCTGACGCCAGGTTAAAAAAAAAAACTCGCCCTATCTCGACATCTTACAGGAGTTAGAAACTTGTCTGAGCTTGGAAAGACTAAATAGATTAACTTGTTTAAACTCAAGTGGTTGCTTAACTTCTGTCAGAAACCTCTATGTGTTGTATGTTAGGATAGATGCTCTTTTGCTCTGTCATGCACTCATGTTGACCCCTATTCATTCTCTTGTCCTTACAATGCCAGCTTCTCCTTACTTCCTTGAGAATTACTGCCATTATTTAAAAATAGTGTTAATTCAAACCTCTGTGTCAGAGGTGTACGATCAAGGCTTTTTCTTCCAGGACAATCAGGAAATTTAAGAAGCACTATTTAATCAACTTTTACACAAAATTCAAATATTTAAATGGTAAAGCCTGGCATTGTGAAAAAGTTTTTTGTAGTAAGATGGTTTGTCACAGTCTTCCTTCAGGGCTCAGAAAAGCATGACCAATAATTTGTCAAATGTGATTTAATCGTTTATGTTTTTCTTTCTAGGCTGCACCATTGTACCAAACATTTCCCAGGTCTAGATATAGGGCTTTTCTTTCTCCAAATGTCTGCCTGTGTATTCTGTGTTCATTCCCACATTACTTGAGCTCAGGAATTAATGACACTGCAATTAAAAAAACAAAAAAACACAAAACAGTTAAATTTAGATGAGTGGATTTTTACCCCTAACTGATCTGATCCACAGTTGTACAACAAATTATGTATTCATTTGTAAGGACCACTGACCACATTAGCTATCCAGTATGGCAAAAAAACAACAAGGATGAATCAAATGTCAAGAAACTGTTAAGATAAATACAGTTATATTAGATCCACTTGTTCCTGGTTTTTGCCCTGACAGCTGACAGAATTGCAGATTTGATAAAAAAAAAACTGGTTATAAAATGTGGAAATTGTGGAATTCCATTATATGTTGGTGTGATCTGTTATCCCCCCAATGTAAGAGTTTTTCACAGTTCTTGAACCAAATGAACAAGAAAAGCTGGATGAGAGCTGGTTGCATTTCAGCTGCTGCAGCCCCCTCTGTGTGACCTTTCCTATACTGATGGGGCTCAAGTCAACTCCAGAAGTTCAGCAGTGGTTAAAGGCTGAAAAGGGCAGAAGCACGGAAGTTTCTGTTCAAAAATAAAATCAATAAATTCAACATTTTAGACAAAAATGAAAAAGCTGAATCCATCTGTGGTGATGGCTGAAATGTTGCAAATCGGTATCAACACTCCAGAGGCACGTGTGATGAAAAGTTATCTAAAGCTTTCTCAAAGGAGTTGGCATTCAGTGACGGCGCCTTATCAGGTTTTGATGTTTCGCCATCAAGCATGGAATCCATTTTTTCTGTCATAAATCAATGAATCTGCACCAAGCTGGACATGTTTTACATTAAGTACCTAGGTATTACTTAGTTTAGAGTGCGACTGGGTTGGTGACCAATGGGAGCAAAGCTTCAAGTAATTACGCCAATGTTAGAGTTTTGTGTGTGTGTGAGAGAGCGAGAGAGAGAGAGAGAGAGAGAGAGAGAGAGAGAGAGAGAGGAGAAGATGTGACTATTGAGTGTAGAGGAACAAATGCTCAGTGGCACATGTAAGAATTCTTCGGGCAAGCGTTTTGTGTGTGTATGTAATTTCTCTGTTGAGTCTCCTGAACTTGACATGAACTCTGACAGGACCATGTCTCAGTCCCAGCACAACCTTTTGAGTGTGTCTTTTGTTTGTGTGTGTATGTGTGTGTGTGTGTGCACAAGTCTGTGTCTTTATAAATAGAACATTTATGTGCAAGCTCAGGTGGGATATTTGTGTTTTTGTACAGATCTACTTCCTACAAATGGGAGCTGTCTGGTTTCTCTGCTTCCTTCTGGCTGAGCCTCTGCTATCATATATGCTTAGCACATTTACAAATGATGAACACAGTCATTTTAAACAAATGCACTGAATCATCAGTGCTGCTGAATGTCATCTCAGCTACAATTTCTACCAATCTTGAGACGGACTCTAATGACTCTTTTTCAAATAGCTGCTGTGCCATGAACCTGACAAACAGATCTTGTAAGGGAAAAGTTTTGCACTTAACCTGGGCACAAAAACAAACAAATAAAAAAATGTACACATAAAGAATTACAAAAAATATGTTTGTTGCAGCTGTTTACCTCCATTCAGAAATAGAAATTCATAAACTCTGAAACAAGAGCTGCATGATAGGACCAATATAATATACCACATTATTTAAAAAAATAATAATTTCAGTCAGTTTTATAGTATTTGACAATGTTATTTCTTTTCTAATGCTTGGCTGGGTGGTATTGACATTTTTACCGAAGAATTAATGCCATAGATTGTCTATAATTAACCAGTTCCACTGTCAAAAGAATTATATATTGTACGGTTAAGGCCCATGTATAGCTTAGTGCAGAGGACTGATACAGTTTCATCCTTCTCCTTTATCGGTTAAGCACAAAATTTGGTCTGTTTTCAGGGAGCTTGACACAGAAGACGGAGCATTACCACCAGAAATTGCAGAGGCAGTGCAGAGCAGAATAGCTGACATACGACCAGGGAAAGAAACAAACCAGAGAAGAAGAGGATCAGGAAGGGGGGGAAAAAAGCAGAAGAAGAATAAAGACAAGCACAACAACTGTATAAATTGTGCAAGCTTTTGAAGAAAGGATATGCAAATGTTTAGTGAGTGTTGGGTGGTTAGAAAAAACTTTATAGCGACACATTACCACTGCCGAACGGTGTCTGAAACTGATGTCCGCTCATGGGAGTGAACTGTGAACTAGAAACATAAACAGATCTTTTGTGAGGGCCTACCCTAGTCAGGCAAGCATTTCCATAGCAAGATGAACCTTCACTAGGTATTCAGGGTATGGTCCAAATGCCCAGCTTGGCATTATACTTGTGTGACCACAACAAATGTGACACATCTAACAACAATTAGTAAGCGTTGCTTGTATTCCTAGAGCTGACCAGACTTTACTGTTGTTTGATGGCATCTTTTTCTTATCTTTTCAGCGTTGAGTGAATGAAGTGAAACAACTGAACTCCCATGGGGTGTTTATGTCTCATCGTTACAGAAGCCGCTCATTGCTGCCACCTGAGGCTCGTCATGCATGCAGTCCCTGATGTCTGTCCGGAGTGGCTAGATCAGACATACCCTTGTCCCCTCCCTTCTGATTGGCTCTTCAACTGGCCAATCGCTTTGCAGCCTTTCCGCAACCAGGGAATAAAGGACTGCAGCTGTGTTCATTCTGGAGGGAGAAGCTGTTTGGCACAGACGGTTTCCCCTTCAGCTTCGCAGAAGTGTGGTGGCTTATCAGACTGTATGTTTCTGTGTTTAGTGGTGGTAGTTTGGACTACTTAGAGGTTTTCAGCAGGGTTAAACCTGTTTTCAGTTTAATGGTAATTTGTGGTCTCGGTTTGGTTTTGTTATGCCTTCGTGTAGCATAGAGCTCTTTTGGCTGCTCTTTGAATTTGGTTGTGTTCTGCCTTAGATTCAGATTTTGTGTTTAATCCCTAGAGGTTAATAGTAGTTTGTGTTGGGTAAGCTTAGGGTATTTGGTTGTGAATTTATGTTACGTAGATTACTGGAGCTGCTGCATGTTTTTTATCTAGATAAGTATGCCGGTTTGTTAACCTTTTTGCTTGTGTAATCTTGGTTTTGTTTATTCGGCGGGTGTTGAGTTAGGCTTTAGTAATAACATTTTGTGTTTCTTTCAGCAGTTTTGCAAACCCCAACACTGGTTTATGTTTGCCACCGGTTTCATCATTATTTTTGCTCACAACAATAAAAACTGGTTTATTTAACTTTAACATCTATCCACCGCTTACTTTTTTTCTTGTGCCCTCTCATACCCCTAAATTGGGTCGTAACTAGGTGACACTTTTTTTTTTTTCCCTTAGTCAATGGCTGTATTGTTTGATATTGGTAGCTCTGCTGTAACTATACTGTACCATTCTCGATGGCGACTCAGAAATGGTTCAGTTTCTTAGTGTGGCGCACTTTTAAAATTGAAATTCACGAAAGAGCTTACTGTACTAAGTGGAAGCAGGGCATTTTGCTCTTTAAATTGAGCTAGAATTGGTTATCTTAATTACCATCACTTGAGTTTTTAACGTAGGCACTACCTCTAGCAAAAACTTCTACAAGTGATATCTGACTCCGATGTCCTCCAGCTGTTTTGGTATTACTTAAGGATGTGGATGGTTCTGATCTTAGTTTCATACATTCTTGGTACTCCACAGCATGTTTACAGCTAAGGTGATATAGCAACCTGCTTCTGTTGCTGCCTAGGGCAACGTTGTTTGCTTTGCAGTAAATAGTTAAGTCCATGTCTGATCTTTTAAACCAAAATAGCTTATCAAAACTCATGTTGAACTTCAGTGTCTTATATAGTTTCACTTTCTTTGTCCATTTTCATTGCTCAGCTTCTCAGATAACACAGCTGTCCTCCTCGAACAGTCAACCATTGTGCCATGTTCTTAATGTTGTTTAGGCTATTTAAACTGATGCTGTTGTATAAGACAACTCACATAAGTGGCTCAGGTAGTGCAGCTCATCCAGGATAGCACATCAATGCGAGCTGTGGCAAGAATGTTTGCTGTGTCTGTCAGCGTAGCGTCCAGAGCATGGAGGCGCTACCAGAAGATAGGCCAGTACATCAGAAGACGTGGAGGAGGCCATAGGCCGTAGGTGGGCAAAACACCAGCAGCAGGACTGCTACCTCCGCCTTTGTGAAAGAAGGAACAGGAGGAGCAAAATTACCTCCAGCAGGCCACAAATGTGCATGTGTCTGCTCAAACGGTCAGAAACAGACTCCACGAGGGTGGTATGAGGGACCGACGTCCACAGGTGGGGGTTGTGCTTACAGCCCAACAACCTGCAGGATGTTTGCCATTTGCCAGAGAACACCAAGATTGGCAAATTGGCCACTGGTGCCCTGTGCCCTTCACAAATGAAAGCAAGTTCACACTGAGCACATGTGACAGATGTGACAGAGTCTGGAGATGCCGTGGAGAACGTTCTGCTGCCTGCAACATCCTCCAGCATGACCGGTT
>JBAMHW010000003.1:10159297-10173201 GCA_037177495.1 Rhadinocentrus ornatus | reverse complement strand
GAATGAAATGTTTCAAGAAGTGAACAAAAGTTAATTAACCTGGGGTGTTAATTAGACTAATGTTTGTGGAGTTGAAAGGGATTTCTAAATCCTATAAAGAAAAAATAACTCTCCGGTCTAAAGCTGAGAGTTTAACTAAAAAGCTAAATTTACTTCACTAAGAACCAGACTGGACTGACACCAACCATTCTTCATCAGACCAGCAGAGGACTGATCCAGGCAGGACTCGTCCGGTTCTGTTTGGATCGAGTCAACTTACAACTTCTCTGGGGTCCGTTTGTGGAGTGGCTCCAGGTGGTTGAGTCCCGGTAGACTCCAAAGTCCAGAAGGCTCATCATGTGGTGGTATGAAGGTTCGGATCAGGCAGTTCAGCTTGATGGTCTCGGACCAGGTTGGTGGTGTTATAGATGGCAGAGTAGTGAATGGTTTGCGATGGAATGGCGAACTCTAAGAGTCCAGCTTTGAATCAGTTCGAAAAGGAAAACTCTGTAACTGGTTCTGAGGAGTGGTCGGCCGTGTTTAACCCCTTCAAACTAAACTCCAAACGTTTAGAATCAAGGTTTAAAATAAAAAATGAAAAAATTGTAAGCTGAAAAAGTCAGAGACTGAACGTAGTCAATCAGTCTACAAAGAACAACATCGTGCATACTAAGATGCAGGCTCATCTTCATGCAGGCCCATCTTCATGCAGGCCTCTCTCCATCTGTCTCTGGAGGGGGTGTGTAAATTGGCTCAGAATCCAGCCGAAAACATGTTCCCCGGAGGTCCGGAGTGCAGCTGGACAGCACCAAAAGGGAGACGTTTGACTGAACAACTTCTCCTCCTTCTTCTCTGAAAAACTCTTCAAATCCTCTCATCTCTCATCTTAATCTGAAAAACTGAACTAAAAACTCTGAAGAGGAAAAAAAAAAAACTTTTTCACGTGAAGCTTTGTTCTAAGTTTTTAAAATGTTAGTGTGGCAACACCCAGGGTGTTGACGAAAATCCTTTTAGCCAATAAACTTTTAGTAGGTGTGTTGATCAGCTCAGATGACAGCGGCTGTCTTTGTCACACTCTGATCCTTGGTAAAGATATTCAATTAAATATTTGTATGTGAATATGTTTCTAAGTTATTCAAGTTAAATTAGAACATCATTAACCATAAATGACACATTAAAAAGGAAATAACACAATTGAAATCAAACAAGTGTAAGACCTTGAAAAGAGAAACACAGGTTAATAAGTTTCAGATCAGGTTAATCAAGTTGTTGATTAAACCTTTCACAAAAATATGAGAATAATTATATTCACTATTAAAATAAAACACACACATATATATATAAATGTATTTATATATATCATTTTAAATGACATAACTTTAAAATGGAAAGAGCAGAATGTTTCACTCTTTGAGACAAACAAATTCTTTTTCTGTGGTAAGACTAAGAAGAGTCTGAGAGGATCCGTTTATGACTCTGTGGAATGTGAGATCACCAGTCCTGGTCAATCTCCAGATGTTGGTTCAAAGACCTAAAAAGGGAGTTGTCTTATCAATCTGAAAAGGAACAGTTTAAAGGTGGACAACGTTCTTGGGTGATGAATCCCATCTGCCATTCATAAAACATGTTAGTTTGTTATGCTAGAATTGTATCTTGTCCAAAGCTTAAAGTTCCGAGATTCCCAAGGCCTTGAGGATTACTCCCTCAGTCTTGGTTGGCAAGTCGACCTTTGTTGACCTGTGGCAAAGTAATAAATTTGAGAATAGGGTTTTTCTCAGTCAGACCCCCACTCCTTTCTGGAGAAATTCAAATGTCTGTTAGGAGAACCATTCTTAATGTCCAAATCCAGTCAGGAGATTAAACAAAGGTTCATTAATGCTTTGCCAGGGGTGATCGCTACAGATGTATTCTGGGCTTAAAAAAAATTCTGACATTTGATAACAATCAGAAGGGTTTTAAAATCTATTCTGTGACTAACTGGAAGCCAGTGTAAAGATTTCAAAATTGATGTGATGTGTTCAGATCTCTTAGCCCTGGTTAAAACTCTAGCAGCAGCGATTTGGATGAGCTGCAGATGTTTAATGCTCTTTTTAGGAAACCCTGTTAAAAGACCATTACAGTAATCAAGTCTATTGGAGATAAATGCATGGAAGAGTTTCTCCTGGTCTTTCTGGGAGACTAAACTTTTAATTCTGTTGATGATTCTGAGCTGGTGAAAAGCTTCTTAGTGACAACTTTGATGCGGCTGCTGAAAGTCAGATCTGAGTCTATCAACACTCCAAGATTATAAACTTGGTCGGTGATTTTAAGAGCCCGAGTCTCCAGGTGTTTACCAATGCTGACCCTCTTCTCTTTGCTCCCAAACAGAAAAATCTCAGTTTTGTCTTCATTTAATTGTAGAAAATTCTCCCTCATCCAGGTGTTTATTTGCTCCAGACACTGACACACTAAGTCTATTGGGCTGCAGTCGTCTGGTGACAAAGACACATAAAGTTGTGTGTCATCTGTATAACTCTGTTAATTAATGCTAAAGTTCTGTAATATTTGACCCAAAGGGAGCATGTAAAAGTTGAAAAGAAGAGGCCCAAGGACTGACCCCTAGGGGACTCCAAAAGTCATGGCTACTTGCTCAGATTCATAGCTGCTGATCGTAACAAACTAACTCCGGCCTTCTAAATAGGACCTGAACCAGTTAAGGACCTCTCCAGAAAGTCCAACCTAGTTTTCCAGCCTGTGCAACAGGATTCTGTGATTTACCGCAGAACTAGATCCAGCAGAACCAGGACTAATACTTGAATAGAATCAGTATTCAACCTAATGTCATTTAACACTTTGACTAGAGCTGTGACGAGGTCGGAAGCCGGACTGAAATTTATCAAGATTTCCACTTTCATTTAAAAAGTCATTAAGCTGGTGAAATACAACTTTCTCAATAATCTTGGATATAAAAGAAAGGTTAAAGACAGGTCTATAGTTGTTCATTAAAGAGGCATCTAGAGTCTTTTTCTTTAGGAGTGGCTTAATGGCAGCTATCTATAGTGACTTGGGAAAAATGCCTGATGCCAGCGAGCTGTTAACTATAAGTAGGAGATCCCTGTCTACTAAGGTAAAAACTGATTTTAAAAAGTCGGATGGTATAATGTCCAGAGTGCATGTTGTTGATTTAAAATGCCAAACTATAAAAAAAATATAAAAAATAAAAAAAATTAAAAAAAAAATAAATAAAAAAAAAATAAATTTAAAACTATTTCTTGTAGGATTTTTAAATCAGCCATATTAAATTGTGACAACAGAACATCAGAATTATTTCCAGGTTTTAAACACAGAGTAGTTTTCTTGTTTTACTGTGTGGAATTAATATTTTGCCTAATTGTTTTAATTTTTTGGCTAAAAAAGTTGGCAAATTAGTTGCATTTTTCAGTGGAAAGGCGCTTTGGGCTTATCTGTTCAGGAGGATTTGTAAGTTTTTCAATCATAGCAGAGTACGAGTATTGTTGACGTTTTTGTTAATCATTTCAGATAAATGTAGCTGTCTGGCTTTGCACCGCTCATTGTTATAGTTACACAGGCTTTGTTTGTACAGCTCATAGTGAATTTGAAGTTTATTTTTCCATAGGTTTAAGATAGCTGCAGGGGAGGTGTCAGAGGTGAACTCAGGAATGTTCTTTATGAACACATTTAAAGGCCAATGGTATAACTGTTCAGTGGGATTTCTCTACAATTGGCCCAGAGACCTCACAGATGCACAGATCTGTTAAAGATGTTACTTTTTGTAATAAACAGTTTTTTGTTATTCATCAAGCTGGTGTCCGGAGTTCTTTTTACCTCCAACTAAATTTTTATCACACTATCACCTGTTTCAAGTAATTCATAATAAAATGGCATTATGATCCAGAGAAGGTCACCACACAATGATGCCACCTCATCATCATCCACTACACAAGACAGAATTGGTGACAGACATAGAGCAGCAACAGTAATTTCAGATAAGAACAAGATTTACAAATAAAAGAGGTAAATGTTAGTGAATAACACAGTGTTGAAAGGTACAGTTTAGGGCATGTACCAAAAGAAAAAGTATCACTGATCTCTTTTAACTAAGTTAATGTTTAATAAATAATTGTTTTGGATCTGCATGGGCATTATAAGCAAACAGTGAATTGATTGTTTTCTAGTGCAAGGATCTGTTCATTCATTTACAACTAGATAGTTACATTTAGTCCAATGTTAAAGAACTAGAACTGTGGAACTCTTTATGTATAGCAACAGATGTTTAATGTTTTTTTTTTTCATCAACTTTAATTAGTTAACACACATCAATTTCTGCACTGTACTGCAGCACATAAGGAAAACAAAAGTTGAGACAGATAAGGTCTCATCACTTTCTCACAACACCTAAAAGACATTGTGGTATTTTCAGTTTACTTAAACCCACTCCTGCCTGCTCTCGCTGCCTTTATCTTCAGCTCCCATGATATTTGGATCCTGTGGGATTCCAATCCCAATTGAGCCCTGCTGCATTTTGATAATATACATAGCAGGGCATACTATGTATAATATAAAAAATGCAGCATCAATATTCACTACATCACTACTACTACACTCATACTCATTTTTTCCACATCACATTTTTCATATCAAAATTTTCCCCACACATCCTGTAGCAGGGGCTGGTCAAGGCATAACAGAAGTGATGGCAGCATTAATATGGAGCTTTGCCAAGGGCGCTAATACACCCCTAAAATTCTAGGAATTCCTTTTCATCTTTAGTCTGGAGGACATGGTGTCCATTTCTGTCAAAAATATAACTTGAATTCTAAATGGTCTAACCACAATCCACATTTCCACTCTCACGGTCTCTGGAGAAGGTTAACATGTTGCCTCTTTTTTGTCAAGTAAAATTTGAAGTGACTTTTTATGAGTAACTTTGTATTTGACAAAGGTTTCCTACAGTAATCTCTCACCCATTTGGTTCTATTAACTATAGATGAATGACAGGACTTGATGCAATACTTACTGAGGGATCCCTCTGTCTAACTTAAACTTTTAAACCTTTGTCCTTTTTCACTGGAAAGCTGTTACCTGCTTTGTATAATTTGATTACATTAAATGCTGTAATGGAAGAAATAAGGAAATTCCTTATTTCTTAAGTTTAATTTGTAATTTCCATATCATCTTTTTTTAGGAATATAATTCGTATATTGTACATCTTCACATTTTAACACCCAATTCTCAATAGATTGAAACAGGAAACTGAGGCTACAATTCACCAAAACTCTCCCAAACTGAAAAGTAGAAGAAAGAAAATGTTATCTGGTCTGATGAGTCTTCATTTGAGCTGCAACATTCAGATGGTAGAGTAAGAAATTGGTTGAATCAACATAAAACATTGATCCATCCAGACTTGTATCAATGGTTCTGGCTGCTGCCAGTCAGTGTTATAGTTCCTCCTGGGTAAAGAAGCAGCTAGTTTCAGAGTGAACTCCCTTCACTTTACCCAGCAGTGGTGAAGCAGTCACAGGACCCTGCTGGACCTAGTGCTGTGTGGTGTTTATCGCTAAAGCTGGTAGTAAAACAGTCACAGCTAAACGGGCAGCTTGTCACAGATAACTTCCTCTGCGTCCACGTCCCCCCTCCCCTTCCTACCTCTCTGACACCTGCCTGTGCGTTAAACCAGCTGACGTGCTGTGCAACTCTCTCTCCCTTTAGCTGAACCTTAAAGCAGCCACACTTTTTTTTAACACAGCACAATGTCTCTGATCAATGACACATAACCCTCGTGCAAACCAAAAGTTGACTTTTAAAAAAAGGTGTTGACTTTGACTAATTCATTACGACTAATTACTGAAATTAGGGATACTTTTCTGCAGTGCAATATTCTACATGTGCATACATACACATACACACAAAGTGGCAATTATCTTCCATATAACTATATTTTCTTCTGTATCTTGATATTCTATGGCTGTTGGATGGGCACACACACATAGGGTGGCTGACTAGGGTCTTTTTCAGTATCATCATCATCTCCACTCAACCTGCCACCCTTCTTCTTTACCTTTGTTTCTCTATTTTGTATATTCTTACCCCCAAAGAGCTTCTTCTGTGGTGAAGCTAAATAGATGGATGGCAGTCTGACAAAGAATCTAGACCTAATGCTGTAGTTATGGAAACAGGTTATGAGACTTCTTCAAACAATGCTTTCCTGCCTCATTTGCTTTATAAATATTTCTAAGGCCAGTCTGATCCCAAGTCCACTTCGGCATAGCATTCTATGGAATCAGCTGTGTCGAATTTCAGAATTATTTAAGCAGAATTTTTTCCCCTGAGATGCTCATTAGAGGCTTAACATTAAGGTAAATGTCGCATTCAAGCAGCTCTGCAGGAGAGGAAAACTAAAGTAATGCAACTCCTAGTTGGTGTATGGTCAAATTCATGTCATAGTTCCTCTGACCCATACAAGTTTTACAACTTCTGAACTTCTGTAGAAAACCACAGGAGACAGTTAATCGTCAGTGTTTGACCCTTTCTCCCTGCAAGGAAAAATGTCCATGTCACCATTTTGGTTTTATTTATTTTTCATTTTATGAATCATTTTGCTGTGCTGACTGTTGTTACCAGCAATGTTTGAAAATGTAGCTGCAAACATGGTTGATAAATTTAGCTTTAAACATCATGAATTTTTTGGTTAGCTTATGAAAACGGCTGGTAATTTTAAAAGAAATGGTGGGATAATGAGATAAGTATCCAGCTTATGTTTTTTCAAATTCACATCCATGTCAAAGCCATGTTTTTTGTTAGTTTGGTCTGATGTAAGATTTTCCTCGCTTCACTCTTTTTCTGCTATAACTCGCTCTGATCATTTCTAGCAGTGGGAAAAACTCTCAGCCACACCTCTCTCTACATTTCTTTTTATTCTGGATTTACAGTACAGTACTTGTCCATTATTTATGATGGATGTCTTTGATGCTTAGTTAGGGCAGAGAAAGACAAGAAACGAGAGCATTCACCTTCAATTACTGTCATCCAGATAAAGTGCTCAGGGCTAACGAATCTGGCACTGTGCCCTTTTTAACAAGCTTAAATCAATTAAGACAAAATGATCAATTTACTTCAGTAATTAGCTCTTGCAGTAGTGGTTATTACCATGAAACATATTTATTCGCTGGTTCTCCTGCTCTCATTCTCCAAAGTTATCACCCACTGCTCAAGACCTGCTAAATAGGAAGTATGCAATCAGCTAAATTGAATTTAATTCATTAAATAATTAGACGGCTTTAAATGAATCAATTAATGAGTCAATTATGAGAACAGGCTGGTGAGAGGGAGTATAGAGTGTCCCTTGGGTTTCCGGGGGTTTATTAATAACGGGGGTTTTACATCTTGACACCAGGGGAAACATAATCCCTCACTGTCTCTGTAACCCAGAAAAGCTTCGCTCCAAGGAGACTCAGTCACTCTGAAAACTCAACACACCGTCTCAGTTGGCAAAAATAAGGAGGGAACATCTCAATTCTACCGTGATCCCATTTGTTTGAGATTATTAAGAAAACAGCTTCTGAAAGTGTTTTTATTTGGAACTTGGTGGCCAAGCACAGGTTGATAGTTTTTTGGTCCAGGTGATAGAAGAAATTAATATATTATCACCACTCGTAACTTAATCTTTTATCTAACAACATCCACAGAAACCTTTGAAAACATTTCAGCTGGATAATTTACTTAAAATATTGCTTTTCACACACTCAGAATTTTCGTTTTCGCAAACGTATAAAAATCCTAATCTGTATGCTTAGTCAGCAGAGATGTGTTGACATTGATTGCTTCATCATCACAAATCACACATATAGGCCTATATAACTGCAATCATTTGTAATAATTGTGATCATATTTACATATTGTCAAAACTGTCTTCATTCAACTGTTTGAAACTAGAAGAAAAAGTTGTTTTTATTTTGTTTTGTTTTTTTATAGTTTTAATACAGTTGTGTTTCTTTTGTAATATTGCACAATTTATCACAATTTCTTTTGTTTGGCACAGCACATGTAAATGAGTATCGTGCTGTGGTTTGTGTGTTGTGGATGTTGAAAGTGGGTTTAAAGTCTGGGTTGCAGCCCGAAACAGTTTTCATGTTGCACTTTATGATGCTACTGTAAATGGTGGCACAGATAAGTTGTGCTTGAACCTTTAGCTTTACTACAGAAAATATTACCAACTTGCTACCTACTTGCCTCTTTTCTGTCTCCATGTTGCTGCTACAGGAGGGACCTGTAAGGAAGGAGTGAGTTTTGTTCTATCTTTCCATCCACCTCTCCAACAGCTTTGATGGAAAACTGTTAATGTCCCGAGTGCTGGCCTGGAGTACCCAGGATCCTCATGAAGATGTCTGACTGTTGAACTAGAAGGTGCACTTTAAAAAGCCAAGTGTGGTGTGTGGCCTCTACAGTAGCAGAGAGTCTGAAAGTCACCACCGCCCAAAAAGCTCATTGTCCTCTACCATTTTCGTGAGTATCTACAGCCTCAACTTCCTTAAGGACAGATTTTATTCACTTTACTACCTGTTTAAACTGCTGCTGTCTAGCAGGGTTTTTTGTGAGATGAGATAGGATGAGATAAGATGAGATGAGATGAGATAAGATAAAACGTGTTTGTCCCACAGTGGGTAAATTCAAATGTCACAGCAGCTCCAGAAGAATGGGACATATAAAAAAAGAACCTGAGCAGTAGAAAAATAAAACAACAATAGAGTGCAACTTGGGGAGGGAAACAAAAAAATTAGTAAATAAATACATTACATACATGTTATACAAATAAAATGGTCATGAATAGCTCCATGATCTGGTTATTGTGCAGGTGAATAATTTACTGGTTATTTGTTCACATTTAAAAGTCTGACTGCAGTGTGAATGAAGGAGTGGCAGAAGCACTTCAGCCCTCTGTCTTTGACTGAAGTGGCTGCAGGTTGCTAAATGAAGGTTAATTGAAGACCCAGGTACTTATAATCCTCCACCATGTACATGCACATGTATTTTTTCCTGTAAGGGTGTTTACTGAAGTAGGTAATGATATTTTTTCTTCCTGAAATCAATCACTGTCTCTTTGTCTTGCTGGTATTGATGTGAAGTTTGTTGTCTTGACACAGTCGACAAAGTCCTTGATGACCTCTATATACTATATACTATATACTGCATCTTTATCTATCAATGCAACATACTTTATTTTGTAATTTGCTACATTTAAACACATTTTTGTGTTTTAATTTTAGTTTTGCATCCACATTGAGAAAAATATTCATTTAAATGCATGTAGACATGGATTGAGACACAAGGTGTAAACTAACATACTTAAAACTGTCCACTAGTGACTTGATCACCCTCCTACACATGTATATATTAAAATACAAAAATTCCCTTACATTTATTCAGGTGGATTTATGCTTGTGCTGCGTCTGCGTGGCTCGGCGTAGCTCTGCAGAGGCTTGACGCGCACTTCTTCCAGACCTGACATGCACCTCTGCTACGCAGATGGTTATGCGGAGGTCCTCCCTTGTGATTGGTCAGTTTAAGATCACATGTTGCCGGATATCTGGATGTTGTGGCTGAATTTGTGTGGTAAACACCGTTTCTAAAATCAATAACCAGTGGACCAAGTTGATGAGAGGCTAATCGAATTATTTATTCATTTTCTTCCACAAACTAATAACAACACTGAACCATACTGGACACCATTGTCGTTTCAAAACAGAAAATACCTACCGAACTGAAGTGAATCATCAAAATAACTCCGAGCTGGTGCGTTTACGATACCACCCCTGCTGCCACCTTCAGGTTAGGAGGAGAAACTGCAACAGACACTAAAACCACGCTCGAGTGCGAAAGCAAACTCACCAGCGTCAGCTTCGCTGTAGCCAGCAGCTCGCGGACGCCGCACAAGCATAAATCCGCCTTTATTGTTACAGACTTGTGTTGCAACAGCTGGCTGCATATGTACATATACTTCTAATTGTAAAAAAGTGATATATTTATAACCTGCTTCACTAATGTCCCTTACTTTTTGTTCTTGCAGAGAAAGAAAAAATGGACAAATGTGTCCAAAAATACCACTAAATAGGTTTAAAAATTTGTTTTCATCCCATTGATTGTTCGACTCCCCCCGTACCCTTTTCTCTTCTTTGATTGATTACAATAAGATTTACACTTTTTTTTCTTCACATAATGACAAGCTAAAAAATATGAAGAACACCCTAAATCAGTCACTGAAATGGACTGTGTCAGTTTGAATAACTGCACAGTAACTGGATAAATATGAGAGGCTGACAACAGTAATTGATATTGATATTATTAATTAATGTTTGAAGTATCCATGAAAGGGTCTTGTTGTCATACAAGCTAATGTGCTAGAAATCATAATAATAAACTTTCTATACATCAATATTAATGACTTTAATCAATAAATTAACAGCACAGAGAAGAATTTTATGTTTTATCATAATCCCCATAAAATAAAAATGTAGTAACCATGACAGGTAATATTTCTGGCATAGCATGATAGTTGAAATCCCAAAGGGATGCAGCCCTAATAATTACAACAAAGCCTGACTTTTATATAAAATTTGTTTAAAATGTTTGTTATGGAATGCATCATTCTACATGAAGTTGCCCATCTGAGTTACCCATATCACTTATACATTTTAAAAACAAAAGGAATACACACATGCATTACAAATTTACATCAGTGACAGTAACCTAAACCTATCCACCCCTCCCTAGGAGATAATAGCTACTGTTGAGAAAAAATCTATTTCTCTTAAAATAGAGAATCTGGGTGGTCTGTCAGATAGTGTTTGAGGGAGGGCACACTTTCTATTTCCAGAAAAGTGAGATAGATTTGTTTTGCAGATACAACACCATATGTTTGGTGGCGAGAACAGAAAGCAATGCAAAGGTCTTTTTTCCTAATTTTCGATTTAAATTAACTAATGTCAAAAGTTAGTGTGAGCTGATTGCTTCATGTTTCTATTTCAGTTCTTTTACTATGAGTGGCAAAGACGTTCATTTCAGTCGTAGGGTGCATGAGGCCTCAAATCCAAACAATTGTAAAACAATTTGGAAGTGATATGCAGCATAGGACCCCAGGCCTGGATCCAAACCTGTGGAGCTGTAGCCTCTATATGTGGCAGCTGTGCTACTGGGTGAACTAAACACAGCCATGCGATTGCCTTATTTGGATTGCATGTGAAGGAGCTGGATGAATCTTGATGCCTGCAATAAAGACAATATACAACATGTGCACACTAAGAAGCACCCATCTTCACATGCAGGTGCTATGCCAAAATCACCAGAAGAAACCCGGCTTAAAGCCTTGAGCGCCACCCAAACAAAGCACAAAAACTTCACATAATCATGAAGCATGTTATTGAATCTTATATTCCAGCTGAAGAAAAGCACTGTTAAAATCTGCTTCTTTAACTCTGCGCTTGTTGGAAATAAATCATGAAGGTCAGAATAATTAATGAAAGAAAAAAGGATTTATTTCGTCTTTTTTAATGACATACTGTCTTTGGCTTTTCTTTCTGGATTGTCATTGGTGTTATTAAAGTGAACTTCGACACTAGCCCTTCTTTCTCCTAACTCTGATTGGTCAATAGAGGTGTAATTTGTCAAAATTGACCAGTGAATTGCCAACACCCATCCAAGAATACCTTAGTGATCCCTTTTGAAAAATATAGCTCTAAGCACCCCCTGGTGTTCTCTAAGTACCCCATGGAAGGTGGTATTAGGCAGTATTGGGAATTAATAGAACATTTCCTGTAACTCTTCTCACAAATCCTTGGTGGTATCAGGATGCCAAACTCTTTTCCCCACTCCTTCTTCATGCATTGATTTTGAAAGTTTAATGAAACTCTTGTAGTGTCAAACTCAAATACATAGTGGGCCAAAATAAAAAAAATGGAACAAGTTGAGGGCCGAACTGGTTCAATGTTAATCAAAAAACTTTTTTAAATGACATTGCCGCCATTGAACCTGAAACTAACAGAGCCTATTAGATATTGCCTGTGTACATAAAGTACGTAAAAGAAGGCCTACGGCTATATAAAGAAAATCCAGTAAATTCCGGTTTACAAACACTTAATCAGGGTCTCTAACCTGCAACTCTGTAGCCGCAAGTGTCTCTCTGGACCTTCCACAATGCCTCTAAATACGTGGCCAAAATATTTTTTTTATCTGTTTTTCTTGTCATTAGGTTGGAAACTATGGACTGTTTATATTTTTGTTTACTTTACATCATTTTCCAAAAATATCTACATTCCTTAGAAGAAAATCTGTCTATCCTCATTTTCTGAAGGTTTCATGTTAAAAAAATAGAGATAAAAATTTGGTTAAAAATAACAAATATCCTGGTGGCTCTTAATAAAAAAATATATATATTAATTTGCCTTTTTTGAAAAGGTCTTGTAGCATTTGCAGCTTTAAAGGAGTTTTATTTAGCTGGCTGGAGGAAAAATGGCTCTTAGGATTGTCAAAGCTGCAGACCCCTGAACTAAACACATAAACACATTTAGCTGCAATGATAAGTAGTCAGTACTAAAAGGTTTTAAACTAAATCTGGGCTAAGAGTGTATAGTTACTGTGTCAAGTGAAACAAGCGTGAAGAAAGTGAGGACTATTTTCTGCTTCATCTCGTATTCTATTGGCTGGAGGAGGTTTGACAGACAGCTCTTTCGGCAACACAAGAGAAAGGAAAAAATATCCAAGAGCAGAACTTTTGAGAGCAGATAAAAAGATAAAAAATATTGGCTGTGGCTTTGTTTATTTTTAAGAAGACACAGTGGAAAAATATGTTCATTATGTTCACTGTGTTTATGTAAAACCTGCTGATATTTAATCATGTGGGCAGTGAGTCTGAATATAGAGCATGATTCCTCTTGGTACCACCTTTCATTAGAGGTCTGACTGATGACTGTATGTTGAAGCATTCTTGAGTTACAGCCTTTTACAGCTGATATCCAAAGTGTCCACTGGAGTGGAGACTCCAAATAGCAAATGTTGGCATAAAACTGTCATTAGAACACATAAAAACTGTGATGTGAATGATGAAGACCATAACTACTAGTTTGACTTCATTTTATATTCTGCAGCAGCCAGTTTATACATTAACACAGGGTTGGCAACTAAATTAGGCCTGGGGCCAAATTTGTCCAGAACAAGTGAATGGCAGGCCAAAGTTACTGTTATTTATCTAAATACAATTGAATTTGCTACAGAATGTTATTTCTGTGTTATCTCTTTGGCTCCACACTGTGTCTTGTCATGAAACAGACAGTGACCTGGTGATATTAAGGCTGCTATCTTTAATCACCCACTGACACACTCAGTCTTTTAAAACAAAACGGTTAAATAATTACTTTTAAAATAATAAATACTTCTTTGAGCCTAAGTAATGTTTAATCATTTTAAGGACATATTTTAAAAGCAACCTTGTTAAGCTAGCCAAGTGCTGCATGCCCATCCACGAAATCCTGCCAGTCTGTAGAATAGCTATTTTACCCTGCTGCTGATCATAAATGCAAGCTGATGATATTCACTGGGGAATAAAATAAAATTCTAATACTTACCTTTTGTAAAAGAAGCTTTAAGTGAGACATTTCCCACTCCCTCTGGTTTCAACAGCTCATCTTCATGTGTGCTTTTGCATGCAACCATTTTCTCCAAACTCAAGCTGTTGACGACAGCATGTATTATGGGTCTTAGAATAATAATAACAATTAAAAAAAATAACAATAACAAAAAAAATTATATATTTATACATATTGCCTCTGGCATGGGTCCTAACCCCCTACCGTTGCACTATGTAATTTGAGAGAAAGAGGAATTTGGTGATATTGGCCCATGAGAAGACCATTACAAAACAAAAGAGAATAGATATA
>JBAMHW010000003.1:10136700-10155681 GCA_037177495.1 Rhadinocentrus ornatus | reverse complement strand
TTACCTCTGTAGAGGACACCTTTTGTTACATTTGGATTTTCTTTTGTTGTGCCGGATGAAAACCGAATATAGGACACTTTTTGTTATTTAAGATAGTTTGAACCTGGTAGAATAATAAAATTTATTTGGTTTTTTGCTATACAAGTTATCCGGCTCGTTTTGTTCGACCCTTGAACCCCTGGTTGCCAAAAAAGGGGTCGTAACACTTGCTCAGGGACCCACAGTGGTTTTTACCTTAGTTACCATGAACCCAGGTTCTCCAGACCCATGCCCACCTCTGTACCACCACTTTCCAGCATTGTAAGCTTACCGGGTAATTTTTAGTGTTTGTCAAGTTGTCAGCCTCATGTACAGAACAGCCATGTTCAATTTTGAACTGAAACTAGGTGTGTCCCAATTCAGGGTCTGCACTCTTTGAAGTGCACATGCGTTGGCTACAGAAGTAATTGTGGTGCACCAAACGCTGTCCAAATTTGAAGGAGCCTCCAAAGCCTCAAAATCTACCCTACAAATCCGCACTTTGTTTGGCCTCAAACGAAGGCTGTTAGTGATGCATCCTTCATGGCCTCTTTTCTCCCAACCTCAGAAGAGTTTTTTTTGTTTTTTTAACACACTTTTGTAGAAACGTGACAAAACCAAGTACATTAAAAACATGTTTGTTAAATGGTGGCATTGAAATTCTGTAATATTTGATATTCGTGGATCTTTCAAGGGGTTAATGACGTGTCACCAGCTGGAAAACATTTTTTTAAACATGATTACTCTACCGATAAAAACGTCATGGCCTTTAGCTTCGTTTCTCTTCTTAATAAGGCAAGTATCCATTTCTTTGGGCTGGTTGCTGACTCTTCTTACAGATGTGATGTAAATTTAAAAACATCAGCGTTTATTAAAAGAAAAGCTCCCTCATGTGGCTGATAGGTGAACTACACATATACATTTTGATCAAGAGTACAGTGGGCTAAAAAAAAGAAAACTTGGCAACCCATAGAAAAATCTCTTGCAACCCACTTGTGGGTCAGGACCCCGTCTTTGGGAATGACTGCATTGAAGCACAGTTAATGCTGACTGTTACATGCACGTAATAGAACAAAACGCTCCTGTCCTTTGGTGTCTTTTTCAGTTGAGGTTTTCATTATGTAAAACTCTTAGCAGATATTTTTACACAGCGTTTAACTTGACACAACCACAGCACACATACTTGCTCTTTGTTTGTCTCTGCATTGCAGGCACACGTCATTTATTTAGCCTGCAGGTCATTACATGATCAGGTAGGCCACATGATCACATTACATCCTGAACAAAACTAAATATCCCAGGGGCATGACAACAATAACAAATTAAATGAACATCTCTCAACAAAAACTACCTCAAAACATATATTTCAGGTAGTACATGCATCTGTAGTATGTGAAAGTGTAAAGTCTGCAAGCGCCATCCTTGATGAGAAACAGCAAACAGCAATTTAATCTGTCATGTTAAAGGAGAAAGCCGACCTACTTGCAGTGGGGTCCTGTAAACCACTGAAAATATTTGGAGCATTATAAACTGATAAAAGTGACAAAAGAGGCAATGAACAGTCAAAGCAGCTAAAATCCCACATCAAGCAAGAATAGGAAAAAAGTACATTAATAATCCCCAGCTCCCAAACACTTTCAGGGTGTTGTTGAAAAGAAAGGTGATGCAACACACAGGTAAACATAACTCTACCCCAACTTTTTTTTTTTTACTTGCTTCTGGCATCAAGGTGACCTTGGGAACATTTCAAGAAAGAATCAAACTGCTCTGCTTTATTATTTGATCTGTTTTCTTTGTACTATTTACAGAGAATTACAGTGACTGCATTTCACAAAATAGCACTGCTCCACCTCTTTTTATTCTGGAGAAAAAAAATGTGGAGAATTGATGATTTAAAGGAAAAGTGCAAATACTCATAGCAGCATAGTTACAATTTCAGTAGTTTACAGAATCAATTTAATTTCATGATTAGTCACAATCATCTTCATCAGAAAAAATGGATGGATGGATGGAGGGGTGTAAAAGTAACACCGGACTTTATTCTTTACCTTCTGATCCTCATCTGGTGACAGACTAGGGCTGGGCGATTAATCGCTCTTTCTCCATTGATTTTATATGGAACTTGATAAATGAAGCGGATATCGCTGCCCTCCTCCAGCCAAGCGACAAGCGACATTCGCGCATTTGAAAAGTTGCGCTCGTTCATGTAGACGTGCACACGGGGGCTTACGACGGGACACAAGGACATAGAAAAATTTTCAATTTTTGTGAGTCGCGACTAAGTAATCCACCAGCTCCCAGAGACAGAGAGATAATAAATGTTATAAACAAACATAACTTGTTTTCTCGCCAAGACCAGCGCTCGGTTACCACAGTGAACAATCCCCTGGCCTGTATGATGAGTGTCATGAGGGTTTTGTGAAGGACGTGGCTACAGTCCAATGTTTCGCCACCGCTACGGACCTGTGGTCAAGCCGCACCATTGAACCGTATATGACGCGGATTTCAATGTAAAAACGAAATGTCTCCAGTCTCATTTATTCCAGATCACACCTGGCAGAACATAGCTGCTGCTGGTCTGAGACAAACAACAGCTACTGGGAACTTGGGGAAAAGAAACTAGTCTGTATTACCACAGACAATGCTTAAAATGTATTTTTTTGTAATGGAAAGACACAGATGAGTTCTGCCATCCTGCCAACGAGAATGAAATATTAAATATATGTATATGATTAACAACTTTATGGGGGAATTTATAGAACTTGCGGCTATTATTCAGCTACTTCCCAAATTACCCTTAATTAGGTTTAATTCGTTGGTAAATTTATAACTTTAGCCAATGGGAGGAATGTTTTGCGCAAACTACAAATTAAGAAGACTGTTTCCTAATGTGCTCAACATTGGTCCTTACCAATAAGAATATGTGGAGATTCCTTAAAAAAAGATATTGTACGCATTTTTTACCACTAGGGAACAAGATCTAAACTGAAATAGCTTATTAGAGCACAACTCTTAGGGTATGATAATGAATAGAAAATAGAAAAAAAAAAAAAGGTTAAAACATGTAAACATGTAAAAAAATGAAGTCAAAAAGAGGAACAATTGTGCATAATAAAGTAGATAGAGTAGAAAATGGAAGTGGGGTAAAAGCTGGGAAAAAGGTTAAGTGGACTTTGTAAAAGACCCATGTTTTTCTGTGTATTCCTCTATTTAATTTTTTTTTTAAACTTTTTATTTCTGCATGATTTCTTTTCTCACCTCCTTTTCTCTCTTAGCAACACCTATTTCATGTTTGTCTCATCTTTCTGTTCTGGCACCTTTCTTTCTCTTCGCATCTCTATTAATGAAGGCAAACCACGGTAACACAGATCGTCCCTGGACACTGAAGCAGGCTGACAGGGTTGCACACTTATGCTCTCACACACATCACATTTACCACACAGAGAATGAGACCTTGTTTGCAAAGACAAATGAAGGTGACAGAGGCAGACTGCTGAACATTTGACGTGCAGAGTGACCTGCAAAAAGCAAAGATGGGGTTTAAAAAGGGCAAAAAAGAAACACAAACACTTAATTGTCAGTTCTTGATTGTTGCAGAGCTCCCTGGAGCTTTGATCAGGATATACTGTATCTATAAATCTGTATCTATAAATACTTTCATCGCCACAGACTGGTTTATTTCAAAATGATATACAGAAAATGTAAAAACAAAAATCTATACAACCAAATAGAAAGGCTACTTTACAGAAAATCTATCTTGGACTATTAAATATTAATGGGCAGTGTGGTCTGGAAAGGTGACTCAAAGAAGTTTGCACTGTAAACTTTTAAAGGTGGTTTCAGCAGGGGCTGTTGGTTGTGGCTAAAAGAGCGTTAGATGTGTCCAGTAACCCCTAAACATAGTCTGTAACTTAAGTCACTGTCTGACCATCTGACTCTAGCCCGCTTCACGATTTCGATTGCCTTCTTTATCCAACGTTTTTATTTGTTTTTTTTCCAATCTGACAATCCTTGTGTTGTCCCAGTCCATAATGTGGTTCCTCCTCCTGCAGTGATCCGATAGGGCTGATTTCAAATTCTCTTGTTCTGCCTTTTCTTTCTGTTCTAGTGAGTCGTCCGGCTGTTCCAATTCTTTTTCCTCATGTTGAAGGTCCTTCCTGTCTCTCCTATTAAGATTTGTTGCAAGTTCTGCATGGTTTATTATATATTATGTTGCATTTCTTTGCCTGTGCTATTTTGTCTTTAGAATGAACGAACTGCTGCTCTAGTCTTGTGTGAGGTTTTACTGCTGTGCTTTTTTCATGATCCTTTGTATTGGTTGTTATTCCCTGGATGTATGGTATGGTTACTATGTACATGTTTTTGTTTTCAATTTGCATGTGGTTTAGTCTTCCTTTTTTTCTTTTCTTTATTTTTGACTTGTTGTTTTCCTTTGTTTATGGCCCATTTTGGATATTAACGGAGTGAGAATGCATGTTAAATGTATTTTTTCTCCTCCTGTCTATCCTTTTCTCCTGTGATGATGTTGGCCTGCTTGTTTGTTCTGACAACTGATAGTTTGTGTGCTTTGGGGTGTTCTGATGTTTTTTTCAAAATATCATCCGCATATCTCTTCCAAAGAGTGTGTCTGCAGTGGGTGGGTGCGGTATGGATGGCTTTTTCTTTGAGGTTCTCTATGAAAAAACTACTCATTACTGCTTTAAGTGGATCTCCCATTGTGAAGCCTTCTGTTTATCTGTAAATTTTGTTTTTGATTTGAATATATGTGGATTTTGCAATAAACTGTAGGAGTGTGGTTATGTTTTCAACTGTTTGGTTTGTGCATTTTTTGAGTGTCCTGTCATTCGAGTCATTCCTGTACAATGTGTAATATTCTAGCATTGCCTCCATCTGTCCTTCATATGAGTTTGTTTTAAAAATGACTGTTGTTCATCCTTTGTCGGCCAGTAGAATGGTGATGGTTGTGTCTTTGTTCAGGCTCAATGTCCACTTGTTAACAAAATAAAGACGGTTCAGGGTTCCTCATCTGAGGAGGGGAGACAGAGCATCAACATCCAACTTGTGGGCAATGCTGACATCACCATCACAAACTGTGTTGTGAAATGGCTGGGGTTGCTTCATGATGCTCGTATTCTGAGGGATGCCTTGTACAGAGAGCTCCAAACTAACCGGCCAGATGGCATCATATTAGGAGACAGCGCCTATCTACTCCTATCATGGTTGATGGCACCCTTTCGTGCTGCGGCCACACCAGCCCAGGAGCACTTCAACACGGCTCATGGGAAAACGAGATGTGCAATCAAGCATTTAAATGGAGTTCTGAAGAGACAGTTTGCATGCCTTACCTACTTGCAAGAAGAACGACAGGGATTGAATTGTACTGAACAAGACCTGGGCCGGTTACACCCAGCAGAAATGACACTTTAAAGGAATTTCAGTCAGCTTCATTAACAGCATTTTGATAGTCAGAAAGACAGTCTCTCAGAATGCCCAAGGACACATGCAGCTTGTCTTTTTTCCACCTCTGTTCAGCCTGTCTGCAACGCCTCCTCAGGGCACATGTGGTGTCATTCAACTGGGATCTGGTTGAGGTTTGATGGAACTCAGCTTAAAGGGTGCCACGGAGTCCAAAAACTCTGAACAGGTGGAATGAAAAGAGGAGATAAAATCGTCTGGGCATAGAGGAGGTGCATGTTCACCATGAGCATAAAAACCAGTGCTCATGAAGGCAAATTCACCAGCTGTAGAAAAAGTGATGGCGTGGCGGCTACAAGCTGGGACAAGGGATTCAGTTGGATCAAGGAGTTGTGATAGGAATGTGGTCTGAAATGCAAGTGAGGTCAAGTATGTAACCATGTCAGCGAATGCCCATTCGCTGATTGAGTTGACAAATACGGTCATATTTTCAAATTATTTCAGCAAGAAATGATATCCTTATTGTATTTAGAAGGAAGATATAGAACAGCATGGGGGATGCTAGCTGTAACAGAGAAAGCTACTATAGTTCTTACACAGGATTGAGCGAGAGCAGAGGTTGTACTTGTATACTGTGACATACCCGAGTCCATGGCTTGTCACTCGGTATGGTCAGGATAGAATAGCCAGAGGGAAGAAGCTCAGAGAAAGCGCTGTTGTCACCTGGTTTAAGCCAGGTCTCCTTGAGCATGAATAAATCCAATTTGCAAGTGGAGATTAAGTTGTTCAGGACAAATGTCTTATTTCTGACTAAGAGAGAGTTCAATAGCGCTGCTCACACCGGCCTGGAGTTCACAGTCTTCCGAGGAGTAGCACAAGATTCTCCTTCATGTAGCCCCACCGCTGGATCCGCATAGGCTGGCGACAAGGAAGCAAACGGCAGTCTAGGAAAGCTGGTTTGAGCTATCGATAGTTGTATTGCAGAGCGTGATTGAGATCAAATCCTCCGTATTCAGTGGGAATTTCATTAAAGCATCCTGGATTACTCATGTTGGAGGAACTATAGATGTTTTGACTTTGACTCGGACCCTGCCTCTCTTTTCGCGTCTCCTATGCTTCCTGTTGCCAGGCAACGCACAGACAGGAAGCCACGGATAGACAGGTACAGAATCTAGGAATTGCAGCAGCGGTTTCGAATGTCCATTTTCAGCACATCCAGACAAGTTGGCCATCTTGTCGCATTTTTGTAACAGTGCCAATTTGTAATGTTTCTTGAAGAAACATAACAAATACAGAAAGACAAAAGCAAAAACATGTAAAATTTTAAATTTTTCCTTATATCCATTTCTCTGCCTCTTCCTTTTACTCTCCTGTTTCTTTCCACTCTACCCCATTCTCTGCACTTTTGAAGTCGCGGACCGAACCTGCAGGGAGACATGGTATATTGATTTCAGCCAATGGGAGCAGATGTAGTCTGGGAGCTTTCAGCAGAGGATCAGACCGGCTTGAGTTTTAATATGAATATCAATGTTTGGATTAATGTTACAAATCTATCAGTGTCTTCATTAACCTTGTCTTGAAATATTAGATTTAGACATTTGTGAACACATCTGTAAATTATATGTTTTAGCAGGTATGCACATGTAGAAACCAATAATCAACTATTCAAACAGGATAAAAAAAGATTAACAAAAACAAAAAATTAGTGATTATGAAACAAAGCTATAAAAGGAAAAAACACTCTGAGTTAACAAATCACCTAAAATTGATTAAACATTATATCAATATAAATCTTGATACAATAAAATACAACTTTGCTGTCAGACACGTCTGTAAATCTTGCTGATCTGTGCTTCCTACACACACACACACACACACACACACATATATATAGATATAGATATAGATATAGATATAGATATAGATATAGATATAGATATAGATATAGATATAGATAAAGGTATAACAAAACAAATTAACATAAATGTGCATTAATAGAGAAGTAAGATGTCAGTTTTTTCTTATATCTAATCTGCATATATTTACCAGACCTCACCAATAGACTCATAATTTTCTCACTTTTAAACACATTTTTTCAGGATTTTAAAGCACATCTGAAATTATATTTGAGGAGACACATTTTGTCAGAAGACAGGACCAGGAAAGCAAAGTGGTGTTCTGGCAAACATCACTGTCAACCCACATGCAGGAGAAAACCTGAAATGGGGAGCTGATGTTGTAAGAGGTTCTGTGAGCCTCACAGTTGGTATGCAACCTCTACCATATTTCAGAAGTTCATTGATTCCTTAGGTGAAAATATGCAGTTTGGTTTGAGTTGATGGCTCGTAAATGGCTCCACTGGCAGATTTGTGGGTGAGAAGTGTTGCTCAGAGCCATATTGCCTAAGTTGCGTCAAACCTCTTATAATTAAACCAGTAACTTAGTGCCAGACAAGTGTGTTCTCTTTCAGCAATAGCTAATCCCTGGTTATCTGTTAAACATCGAATAGTGATATCTATTGATCAATAAAATTCCAAAGCATGGATTTTTAGGTGTGCGTCTCTTCTTCCTGGGCTTTTGTCCCACCAAAATTCACTATCCTTGTTTTAGTTCAAAATGTTAGTGCTTTGTGTGAGACATTATGTGGTACCGAATCTCAGTCAAATACGATATGAACCTCATAAAAGTCTCACTTTAACTGTCTAAGAACCACAATCTTGCCACCCTGACTGCCACTGAACACTTTATTCTTTGTTCATTCTCTCCTTCACTCTGACGCCAAACCACTCTGTTTAGTTTGACCAATTAGCAGCGTGTCTACCGCTTCTCAAGATTGTGTCTATTTTTCTTTACCCCAAAGTAAGAGTTCCAGTGTGGGCAAGAGCAATTTAGCACCTTTTAATGCAAAGTGTTTACCAGTGTGTGGGAACGAGTTTGGATCAATAACACATGCGGTTTCTCTTAACATCTTTTAACACTAGACCCTCCACACCACGTTAGGTCTGTAATTGTTTCTCTTGCTTATGTGGAAAATCAATCCAGCAATGATTGGACCACCTTCCACGCCCATTGCAGCTGTCCTCTTTAAAAATTCTGTCGTACTCTTGGTGGCATATCTGTGTATGTTGTTTGTGATGTTAAGTTTGCATTTTTATTGCATTCAGTGGTCCTTCCTACAGTTCTAAGTAATTACATTCCCTTCTTTCCAGAAATGGGCTTGTTATTGGTCTTTTCTGAAAAGTGGGAGTGACTGGAGTATTACTGAAGTGTCAGAAAGAGGGGAAAGACATGTAATGAGGGCCCAGAAATAAAGGCTCAAACCTAAAGTACTGAAAAATTTAAAAACTGCTGCATATTATCTTCAGCTGTGGTTCACAGAGTCCAAAGTTACAGCAGACAACCAGGATGGGAAACAGTGGGATTCAGGTATGAAAGATGCTGGTATGTACCAGTCTGGAGGTAAAAGCAAGAATCATTGTTTTGCTTTTAGACAGATCCACAGGGATTATGATGCTGTTTTCATATTTAAACTTTGGACTAAGTCTGAAGCGTTCAGGTTCAGAGTTTGACTGCAGTTGTTTGTTCACAAATGCCCTACATAGCAGGACATTTTCCATATAAGATTTATTTTCAGAATAAAAAAAAATGCATTGGGACCTGGGTGAAGCGCACCGGAGGTGGAGAATGATGCAAAAAGTAAGTTGTAGAAAATGTACTGTTTCATTTCTTGAACATTGAAGTTGGTGTCTGAGGCTCCCTATGTGGAATAGATAGATGTACACACACACAAACACACACACACACTAAGTGCAAAAAGGGACCACTATCCAAAATGAAACATCCAAGCTCAATGAATACATCAGAAAAATGGCCCCAGGGGATGAAGCACTGAGTGAATGTCTCAGGCAATGGAACCTGGAGCGGATGGAGAAACCGTCATAGGAGGACAAACTGTTGGACAAATGGATCAGCTAGATGGCTACATAGATCAATACGACTTTTCTTTGCTGCTTATCCATGATCACAATGTCCGGATGGCCGAAGTGGCTACCAAAACCGGTACCAGGCCAATCGAGGCCTAGATCTACCACACCAGGCAGGTGCAGGCTGTGCAAAGAGGCCTCTGAAACAATCCAGCACCTCACAGCAGGGTGCAAGATACTGGCAGGCAAAGAATACATGGAGCGCCATCACCAAGTAGCCGGCATAGTGTACAGAAAAATGTATGCAGAATATGGACTGGAGATCCCTAGTTCACAATGGCTAAGATTCTGTGGGACTTGGCAAACCAACCGGACATTGTGATCATAGATAAGCAGCAAAGAAAAGCTGTAGTGATGGATGTAGCTAACCGCAACAATGTAAATATGAGGGAAAAGGAACACCAGAAACTAGAGCGATACCAAAGACGCAAGGAAGAGCTGGAGAAAGCCTGGAAGGCGAAGGCAACAGTTGTACCAATGGTTTTTGGAGCACTGGGGGCCGTGTCCCCTACACTGGAGAAGTTGCTCCAACAGAAACCTGGAGAAACATCAGACATCTCCATCCAGAACAGTGCAGTCCTAGGAACAGCTAAGATACAGTGTAGGACCCTCAAGCTCCCAGGACTCTGGTTGAGGACCCGAGCTCGAGATGAACAGCCATCCAGCCTACCCAGGGGAGATGGGAGGTTTGGTGAGGGAAGATTTTATATATATATATATATGATGGATATACTGTTTATAAGGCAGTTATTGCCATGCCAACAATTTTCTGAAGAATTGGTGTATTGACAAACACACAGGGTTGCTCTGAGTCATTTAAATTTGGTTAAACTCTGTAGTCTGGTATTTAGAAGCTGTGGTATAAATGCAACGTATGTTCGCTGATTTGGTGAGGACATCGCTGTTTTTGTTGCATTGATTTTGAACGTTGATTTTCTTCATCGAAGAACTTAACTTCTAAATGTAGTTGTTTTGATTTCTTTGTACTGTATGTATGGATTACTTGAGTTGTTACCAACAGCTAGTGAAAATGTCATGGTAATAAAACAATAAGAAATATGTTTACTCAAAAAAGTGGTGAGGTGTTAAGTACTTATTTTACCTGCCATATATCCATAGGGGTTGAAGCACACTGTAGCTTTGTTACTTTACTAGCCATCTGCTAACTATCAAATGCTGAATGATGCTGTTTCCTCTGATGTAAAACAGGGATTACAGATGATATAAACCATAGTTAGCTCACTTTATTAAAACAGTTTGTAAAATTTTATTTATTTTTCAGTATAGCTCACCATCACTAACCCACTTTCATGCTAACTCTTTTTGTTTAATTTGTTTTAGCATTGATGCTTTTTGTACTTTCAACTTTCCTCTTTTAGCAAATTTCTTCCATTCAACTCTACAGTTGCATCCAGGACAGCACAGAAGTACTCTCCCTCTCTGGCATGAGAACGACCATCAGAAACAAAGAAGCACACACACCGACATGCAATCCCACTCTCAATTTCACCATTTGCAGTGTCTCATGCTTCCTTTTCAGCGGTCTTCCTCTGTCACTTTACACTGCTACCCTCCAAAATTCTGAATATCTCAGATAAGACGGAGACTTTATCTCCATCTCTTTTTGGCTCCCTTCATATTTGCTAAGTCAAGTCGTAATTTTAGAAGGCTGATAAAAATTTGGGTAGAAACTTTATGATTAAAGAGCCAGAGGCTATTTGATAAGTAGGTTTTAGGCACGAATTTAGCAGTGACTGATATGTTTAGTGTAAAAATAAAGAATTCGCTACCACATAGCTCCTGTAACAAACAGACTAACAGAAGGTCTTTATTGTGTCTTTTGTTTTATCTGTTATTTGTATATAGTATAGTATCTGCGAAGTTACAACACTGCTTTTTATTTATTTTAATTTGAATTAATTTTCACATTAAGAGAAGTCCCACTGAGATTCATAATCTCTTTTTCCAGATAGTCGTGGACCTCATCATATAAATAATGCATAGTTTTCATATTAAAAGACTAGGCACTCGTAAAATCTCAGAAGTACATATTCACCAAAAAAATCTTAATGTAGGAAACTGTGTGCACGCCTGAGTTATGATGCATTTGGAGACTTGTTGTTCATTGATATGGTTAAGAATACATGCCAAGGCAAAACACACATGTCTTTTTTTTTCTGCCACAGCATTTTTACAACATTATATCTGCTGTATTTGTAAGGAGTTTATACTTTTAAATGGATGGTCTAGAAAGGGGATCGTCACCTCTGGACATCTTGGATGTTTCCCTGATGCAACATGCCTGATTCAAATTAAATGGTTCTTCAACAGCTTGTTCTCAATTTGAGTCAGGTGTGTTGTTGCAAGGAAACATCTAAAACCTGCAGGGCATTGACCCAAGATGCAGAAATGGTGCTGGCTTATGGGAGAATGTCCTGTCAGACATCACAGTAAACTTGCTTCCAATTTACAGATCTAGATGTTTTAGGTAAAATTCCAATATAAATCAAGCAATGTATTATTGTACAATATATTTGACATGTTAACACATGGGTGTTTAGGATGTAAGGCTTCTAAATTTCTTTTCACCATTCAGCAAATCAGACATAGATTGAAAGAAAAAGTCTCCCCTGCAACCCCTGAAAAGACACTGTATTGATGGCAAAAAGTCTAATAAACAAAGTGTAAATGATAAAACAGTCATTAAAAAAAAAAAACTGTAGTAAAATATAACAATGAAATTTGGCTGCTAAGGATGTCAGAGAACTTTTTTTTTAACCAAAGAACATAGATGAATGCCAATGACATTGTAGACGATGAAAAATCTTTACTTTGCCTTACACTTCCAGAAAATCCATTAATGCTATGCTTCAGGCTATACTTTTTTTTTATTGCCACCGTGACTTAGACAAGTTGGCATCATGCAAACTGAACCAGTGGAAGCTTTGGGGATTTGATTAAGATGGTTATCTTTAATGGTAAGGAACAGCTGTTCATTCAACAACAAAAATGCAACTCCTCGAGATTTCAGTGTAGCCGATTCAAAACAACAGCACGTTTTGTGTCCACATAGCACTTTTATCTTTTCTCACTTTTCTGTTAACAAATGGAAGACTTTTTCCCTCATTATTAATGGATAAGCTTGTCACAATGGTCTGACAGCTGTAGTGTTGGGAGGTTGTCAGTCAGACATGATCTGTCAGGCAGTAATGTTGTTATTATCATGGATGTTCTTACTGGTGCAGTTGCTGGAGTAATTAATCACACATATATAAATTGGCTTTCATTTTATTAGACTCTTACTGTATCACAATTCTCAAGACCTTTTATGGTTATTTTTGGGCCACTTCGTCCAATTAAGGGTCATGGGGAAGCTGGAGCCCATCCCAGCTATTAGCGGGCGAGAGGCAGGGTACACCTGGACAGGTCGCCAGTTCATCGCAGGGCCAACACAGAGATACATACAACTACCCTGACACTCACTCCTAGAGAGAATTTAGTGACCAGTTAACCTAACATGCATGTCTTCGGACGGTGGGAGGAAGCCAGAGTGCCCGGAGAGAACCCACGCATACATGGGGAGAACATGAAAACTACACACAGAAAGACCACTGTTCAAACCCCCCCCAGCCGCGGCTCGAACCAGCGACACATCATCACTAAGACAAGCAGCCATAACATGACAACAAAAGGTTTCATCAGCTATCTCATGTGACTCAGGATACACGGAAGGAATTTTTGAATGTAGTTATTTTTTGTCTACAACTCTCAGAAGTGAAAACATATACACTCTTAGCCCAGATTTTTTTTTTAACATAAACTTTTTAGTAGTGACGAATAATCATTTTATGTTTCGTATAAAAAGTGTCTCATTAAAACAAATAATTTTTTTCTAATAATTTTCCACATCGTGCAGTGTAATAATAATGATTAGCCAAGAAAACTTATCTTGTTACGTTTCTGTCAGAGGGTATGGGACTATTTTCAAAACTCAACATATCTGGGTCGCAATGGCTCATGGGAAAATCAGATTCAGCTGAAATTTAATCTTTTTTTTTATTATTACTGTGCAATAAATTTTAATTATGTGCTTTGATTTTTGTGTTATGTTAACAAGTAGACAATGTTAAAAAGTTCTGCCCTCTTTGAATTTTAAAGTTGGCACCATGTATAAAAAGGATAGTACAGGAAAAGAATTGTGTTTTGCATCTCGGGTAAAAAGGTGATCATTACTGACACAACCCATTATCACCTTCTCAGTACTGCTGATTGCAGTTGTGGACTCATTTACGTGAATATGCTAGAGAAGGGATGTTCAGCTCTTTTCAGAGACTCGGATGTATTGGCTCGGCTCCCCAAGAAGAGCTGGCTCTTTTGGCTCATAAACGGCTCTTAATTTAGCATCTTTTTAGCCCCATAATTTACTTTAACTTTGCAAAAATTAATGATTGTGTTTTGAAAACCATCTGTGTTCAGCAAAAGGCAGAAGCCTTATATTTGCCTCTTTATAAGCATTTATTCTGATACAAAACCACTTACTTTTGTTTACTATTTCAACAAAAATCTTATATTGCACAAATAGACAAAAAACAGCAAACAAATCCACAAAATAGAACAAGAACCAAACTCAAGAAAGCAGCATTAATGTCCTCAGTGCAGGTTGGCATTCAGAAAAATAAGAAGCCTCGTCTTCGATGGGCTAATCTGGATTCTCCTCTGTGTGACAAGGGTTTGATGACATGATGCACTCACTCACGTACTGCATCACGGCTGTCTGCTGTCACACACAATGTACTGCCATCTAACCCCCCACCCCCCCTTTCTGTTTTCACATAATGGTATGATCCTTTATCCTCACATGTGATTGGCCACCTGTCCATGAGGGCCAATTAAAACAAAGCAGTGCCGTGGGCAGAGCTGAGGCTGAGCACTGAGAGCTGAGCAAGCAGTAAAGGGAAAACAAACTGTCTCGATGGGAGCTGGCTCTTCTGATTCACCACCAAGCATCAGCTCTCCGAGCCGGCTCTTTCGCACATGGCACATCACTAGAATATGCATCTACAAAAAATTATTGTTAAATGTATGTCAAAGTTCAATGAAAGAACTGAACGTTATGTGTAAATTTCATATAAGAAAATTAGTTCACACTCTTAGAGGCTTTAAAGAAATTTAGATAAGTGAACTAATGTGTTTTAAGTGAAGTCTAATGGTTGCCCATGTTGTTAGAACTTGACATGTTTAGTTTTAGCATTTGTAAAAGCTAGAATGGTTTAAGGCAACGGGTTTCCTCAAAAATTTCTAGTAAACTCACCTTATCCGGGATTAGAGTGTAGCATGATTGGTTTTAGCATAGTGGTATCTCAATGTTTGCAAAGTGTCAAATCTGATATTTTGACTGGCAGACATCAAGGAATTGATCCCGGAGTATAAATATGATTATCCTTCAGTCTGAGTACTGTATTACTGACACAAAAAAAAGGTTCTCTTTTATTTTATTTAGTTTACATTTAGATGATGCTTTGTGCCCATATGATAAGAAATAGTGAAGTCAACAACATCAGATCCTTTCTATAGAGTAGAGAGATTTACTCATGAAATAGGTGCATAAAAAATGTTCAAAATGAAAACACTGTGTACAGGGAAAGGGAAAAAATATCTAGTTTATAACTGCACATACATCGGGGGTCCTATTTTAAATTGATTATGCCAGTATAACTTTTATCATTTCCTTTTTGTATGTTTTATGTATTTATTTCCTTCTGTCTTTCTTTTTGATTGTTTCTGTATAATTTCTTATTTTTAACAGTAATATCAAGGTTTGTGCATAAATAAATGAATGAATGAATAAATAAAAAAAGACCAGATTCGATTGTTTTCTTGTCCCTCTTCTTTCTTCTCACTGTGTGTTAATTTCTCTGCTCTGCTCCTCTTCTTACTGATTGGTGGGAATTAACAATTTAAATTGTTTGGCTTTTTAGTCACGCCAAATCTAACATTGCTCTAGGAGAAGCAGCAGTTAATGAGTTTCTACTTTGGGGTCCTTCCATCGAGACAACGAAGGAATATATCTCTTTGTTTTCTCTATCTGTATTTTCTTCCTTTCTTCCCAGAGAATGGAACAACTATTTACTCTTTTTTTTAGAAGAAAATACAAAACGACATAATACGTGAGGTAGTCATTATTTTTCTATCTAGTTTCTTTGTACATCACGATTTTTGGTGTGGCTGTTGATGTTTTGGGGTTTTCATTCCCTTAAAAGCATTGTTAGTGACTGTGTGTGTATGCATGTGTGTGTGTGTGTGTGTGTGTGTGTGTGTGTGTGCATGCGCTCTGAGAGCTAATTGGAGGTCAGGGATGTATTCTTAATGAGAAAGCAGTGAAGTAGAAAACTAGACATGCTTACTAATTTCTTTCCTCACCTAACAATTCAGCACAACAGAAGGAAATTGATCCTACAGCCTGATTATTGATTTAATGTTTTCTATGGTCAAACTTGTGATTAACCGCACATTTATCTTACTCTGTACTTTGTATCTTACTTCTATTTTTTTTAATAAATTATTTAAACAACTTCTGTCCTGCTCAAAACTACCAAACATTCTATAATTTATATAACTCTTTATATGACAGTTTGAATATTTGAATTATTGTCATTTAAAAAAAAAACAGGTTTATATTTCCATATGATAAATAATAGAGAGATGACTCTTTTTTCTTGATTATGCACTTGCATTCGTGAAAGATTAGTAACAAAATTGTTTTGATTTCATTTGTATTTTTTATGCAGTGTCAGAAACTCTCTTTGGGGACCTTCAATGTAAAAAATGTACATGCAAAAAAACAACAACAAAAAAAAAAAAACAGCTACAAATTTATCATAGATTTATTATCACAATTTTTTTTTTTTTTTTTCAATAAATCACTTGAACTAGAGTTGGGGTTTATGGCGCTTTGAAGGGAGTCGGATCTTGAGGAGCCGTTCTTTTCAAAGAACCATTCTAAAGACTAGCTAGTTCCAACAATATCTTACAAAATTTCACAAACAATTAAAAAATATGTACCTATATAAAATCTACTACACAAAATTTTAGCAAAAATATAGATAAAAAACTAGATAAAACTGAGTGCAAATTCTTGTAAATGTTTTGGATAGAACTCACAGTATTTGTTTCCGAGCAATACTCTCTACCCATAGATCATGCTTCATTCACATGAATGGAGTGTGTTGGACATCAGACTTCTATGATATCACAAATGTAATGAAGACGGTGTGGAAAAATTGTATATAAAAATAATGGCTCACAAATGAAATGCTCACAGCTGTGATTCGGTTTCCATCGTTCATTTTAAAGAGCCGTTCAAAAAAAATGATTTGTTCATGAACTCTAACTCTAACTTAAACACATTCAGACATTATTACTATGAATAATGAATTTAATAAAAAGGATGATAATAACAAATTATCTCTGAAAAAAGGAAAAACTACGGTAATGGTCTTTGGCAATTATAAAAAGAAAGATGACATACACATATGCATAGATAATTAAATTATTGAATATGTAAAAGAAATAACATTTCTGGTAGCAGGGCTCCAGATTGCGACCAAATGGTCGCATTTTGCGACTAAAATGTGAAACAGTGCGAGTGAATTTTTCATCTACTCGTGCAATGACGACCAATACACTTGCCGGTCTTTTTCATGTACTAGTTATATTCGAAATTATTTTGTCGCTAACAAACTTCTGCTCCCCTCTTCAGCCGAGTAGTTCACAGTAATGCACAAATTAGCTGATGGTTTGCAGACTCAAAGTAACTTCAATACGAGAAAAGGAGATAAACACCAATGAAGAAGACGACAGCCAGTGTGCGTATGAGCGGGGACAAACGACCACTGTGACTGATTAGCTTATGTGTGAAAAGAGGAATTTGCCAACTTAACGACTTTGTCGCTATATTTAGCGAGTTTTCACACCCATCTAGGGACATTTTATTTAAAAAGCAACATCGGTCTTTATAACAGCAGCATCCATTACAACTATATTTACTAGGCTTATTATGTTAATTAGCGACTTCTAGCTACTTTTAGGACAGCCAATAGCTACTTTTCTTACTGAGGAGTTGGCATCAGTTGCTGGAGGAGTATCAGTCCCTGAAGCTGTTTATTGCCAGGAAAATTGACAATGCCCTATGGGTGTTGATGGTGACAAAGTTGCCGTTCTGCTTCGACTACAAAGTGAAAATCAAATCAAAATATCAAATCTGATTTAATTTGATTTGACAAGTTCTATGTTTACTTGTTTAGTATTAGTGGGGCCAATAAAATGTTTTTTTTTTTTTTTTATGTTATGCCAACTGCTGCACAAAAAAACAAAATTTTAAACATTATTATTTCTGAATTCATTGTCTAAGTAATTATCACTAATACAGTGTGTGCCCCTAAATCTTCTAAATTTTTCGCTCCAAAAAAATTCAAGTTAGGGACCACTGTGCTTCTCGTAAAAAAAAAGTTAGTCTGGAGCCCTGCATGAGTGATAGACAGACTCAGAAGTCTGGTGAGCCTCTCTGGTACTGTTCTTAAATGGTTTCACTCCTACCTCACGGATCGGCAATTTTTTGTAAGTATGGATACATGCTCCTCAGGAATCCAGAAAGTCCAGTGTGGGGTTCCCCAAGGATCAATCTTAGGCCCAATACTTTTTAGTTTGTACATGTTACCTCTTAGGATGAGACACGGCATCGATTTTCACAGCTATGCTGATGACACACAGCTTTACATTGCCGTTTCTCCTGATGACCTAAAGCCAGTTAATGTCCTTTTGAACTGTATTTTAGCCATAAAGTCATGGATGGCAGAGAACTTCTTAATGCTTAACCAGGACGAAATTGAAGTTTTAATTATCGGTCCTGAAGGCAAGAGAGAGATCATTTTATCTAAACTACAAAATTTTAATCCCTCTCAGTGTGAGAGAGATCTTGGTGTTCTTTTTGACTCTGAAATGGATTTTACTACACACATCAAAAATATAACAAAAACTGGATTTTATCATCTTAAAAATATCGCCAGAGTCCGCCCATTTCTCTCTCTTGCTAGCACGGAGGTGCTGATGCACGCTTTTATTTCTAGAAGAATAGATTACTGTAATGCCTTGCTCTCTGGTCTTCCCAAAAGGTCCATTTCAAACCTACAGCTACTTCAGAACTCTGTGGCATGAGTTCTGACGAAGACCAGAGAGCGGGAACACATTACACCGGTTTTAAAATCGCTGCATCCTTATATCTAGAAAACAACGACTTACCAGAAACTTCAGCGTATGTTCTTTGGGAAGCAGGAAAAGCTGTAATGAGAGGGAAAATAATTTCCTTCTCTTCCCATAAGAAAAAGAGGAAACTTTGAGAATTTCAGAGTTAGAGCTCAGAATTAAGTCCTTAGAGGATACTAAATCACAATTAAACACAACAGATGAGAATATTAACCAATTTCTTAGTGACATCAATCTTCCAGAATTAAAACATGAAACTAAAATGGCCTTGGATTCACCTCTTTCAGTCGATGAACTCCATGAA
>JBAMHW010000003.1:10090228-10106586 GCA_037177495.1 Rhadinocentrus ornatus | reverse complement strand
GCGCGATAAAAAAAATAACGGCCTTAATTGTTGCATAATATATATATATATATATATATATATATATATATATATTGCCTTTCCAGTAGCTACATCACCAGGTGTCTCTGGAACTGTAGGATTCACTCTGTTTGTTGGAGACCAACTTCTTCCTCTTCCTCTGCTTCCCTCTTTTCGCTCTGCATCCTTCCCGGGTACAGGGGGCTTTAGACATCAGTTTTCCCCTGATCAGCATATTTAACACAGCACACAAAAGTGACATGCTGTGCTAGATGTGTTCAGCATGACTAATATAATCTTGATTAATGGCATGAAATGCTGCGATTAATAATGACTAAACGCATTGCTACGAGTAAAATGTCCTCTTCCTTTAAAGGAAGGCCTACTGCTAATTTGAAGAATATGCAGTAAATCTTTGTTTACAAACACTAAATCAAGGGTCTGCAACCTGCGGCTCTGGAGCAGCATGTGACTCTCCGGACCTTCCACAATGGCAACTAATACATGGTTAGAAATGCTAAAGAATTAACTAATGTTTTTAAATATCGATATAATGACAAATGCAGTTTTTTAGCCATTTTTTACATTTTTATTTCATGGGATAATTGCATTGAATTTCCACAACATAATGACACTAAAAATACCAGTAAAATATTTTTATTTTTTTTTCTTGTCATTAGGTTGCAAACTTTTTTTTTTTTTTTACATAATATTTGCATGTTTTTGTAACAAGAAAGAGAGAAATTGTATAGAAATAAAAACTAACCTGTGCAGCCACAGTGTTTTGAGTCTACCTAAGAGTGTTAGAATGTGGGGAAGACAACCCTCTGGAAATATGTATTGAAGTGAAGAGAACTGAGAACAGCTAGGAGGCATTTGCAAACTGACAGAATATGCAGCCAGGTTTTCGAAAAATAACCAGTTTAAGGACAGCTTCTTTTTTACTTTTTATACAGTGAGTAAACTGTGCTGACTGAAAATCTTAATGGTCCTGGAAAACAAATAGTTTGCACACGTATGGATTTCACTTCTCATTTATTTTTCTTTCAGGACATCTCATGTGCGAGTGTTTAAAATAACAGAAACATAAAATCTTGAACATTCTGTGTAACAAGAGGCAAAGTTTGAGGCACATACCTCATTAATTTTTCAGACAACACTGCATTGTGTGTGAATTTACTCAACTTAATAGCTGCTTTCCGTTCTATTCTTAGCTGCACCCGCTCCACGCATGTTGATGCGCATCACAGATGCTGTGACAGGGATCCACTTCTGATGTTTAAAAATGCCACCATTAGCAATTTAGTCTTTACTGACTCCTTAAAGGTATGTTTGTATTTGTGTATGAACTTTTACCAGTGAATATTTTAAGATCGTTTTACACCATCTGTTTCATTCTTTGAGTGACAGGAGGAACAATATGTTGATGATTTGGACTGTTTGTAAGATTATGTAATGAGATACAGGGTGTACAGTGTTTACTACAGCACGGTAAACCTGCACAATGCAAAGCATGTAATGTAGCTGATATTTAAGTCATTGCTGCTGCATGATTCACTTCTGGCTAGAGTAGCTAAGAACTGAACTCAAATAAGAGTATCGTTACTTCAAAACAAAATATCTCAAGAAGTAAAAAGTAGTCATCATCAAAATTACTCTAGTAAAAATGTATTTAGTAAAAAGAGCATGTAAGTACTCAGTAAATGTTATATTTAGAACATCTGGTTTATTTTTGGAAATTTTGTAAGCAGACAGACAACGAGGAGAATGATCCTAGCTGGGATTTATAGAGTAATACACCACTACTGCTACTACAACTAAGAAGAAGAAGAAGTTACCAAAACCATCTTGCCCGTTCACAATTTTAATTAGTTTGTAGCTAAAGCTAATTAATTCCTCCATAGAAAATGTATTATGGTTGGATTAGCTCATGCAGTATTTAATAAAATGTGTCCAGACATTAAAAGGATCTCTACGTGGTTCTCAAACTTTGTACATCACATACCGCCTCAGAAGATATTGGCCTCTCCAAGTACCACAATTATGACTTACAACAAACTAGAGTAAAAGAGATCTCCTCTTTTCAATCAGGCACATGTCAAAAGCATAGTGCCAGCTACCATTGTAAAGGTTTATTACCAGAATTAACTTTTAAACTTAAAGCTTAAAGTCAGCTCTGGTGATAAACCCACTAACTCCAGGGTAACCTCTCAGCAAAGTCTGAGACTATTTTGATTGTTTGAATTTGGCCTTTTCATACCACATAAAATATATATACAAAAAAAGGCTATGCCCGCCATACCGATGTTAATTTTATTTTAGAACAACCTCACCTCGCCGATCTGATTATTATTTTTTTCACTTTAACTCATTTTATTAACATATTGTTCCCACAAATACACAAAGATCATATAATTTAAAAAATGCTATTTATTATTGTAAATACTCACAAACACCACTCCCCCCCCCCCTTTTTTTTTATTGAAATGAACAATAACAACAACAAAATTAGGTCACCTGGAGCAGCTGTCAGCTTCACTCGAAAGTTCAGATCAGAAGGTCTCTCTTTGTAATCTAAACATGCTTTGTATGTGAGGCTATGGGTGTTCTTCCGGTTCCGTTTTAACATTAGAGACAGCTGTGTCTGCTATTTTTCATCCGTTTTTCACTCCCTGTCCACTAGGAGGAGTTTGTGAACTCATGCTGCCATGGTCTGTGGTCATGTGACTGCATGGCTCTGTTCGATTGGTGAAAAAGAGTCAGGTGATGATTGTATACTAGTCTGACTGGTCAAACTGGAGACATCTCTGGCAAATATAAAGCAGATCTATATAAATAAAAGGTAGAAAATCTTTTTAAAAAAGACAAAAGTCTTGCCAAATGTAGCGGAGTGAAAGTTGTGTTTCTTCTTTTCACTTTTATTTAAATGTATGGTGCAATAAAACCACTCTTAGGAGTACTTTGTTTCCCCTTTTAAATTTACTCAAGTAAATTTAATGGAGTAAATTTTACTCGTTATTATCCACCAGAGTTTTGATATGAGATACCTCTGCAGAACAACCAGTGTCACCTCCTCGATGTGACATCACCATTGCTCAAATCTGCCACTGTTGCATCCTTTTAATACACAGATGTGGCACACTGAAGATCAGCTCGCTGCACAACTGAAATAAACAGACTTCAAATGGGCAGAGAGATGTCGGCATGTGTAGAAAGAGCCGTAAGTAGAAGGAAATTTAAAAGGAGGATTAAACTCAAACTGCACAGAAAAATAAAAATGCTGTCATAGACGTTGAATTTGAGGTTGTGTGAAACATTATCCACTTGTGCTATTAGGAAGTCCTAATTTCTCCAATTGTGTTATTTTTTTCTCAAAATCCACACAAAACTTTATTTCTTTAAAGTTGTACAATTATGTGTAAACTAGTATTTAAAGTGTAACAGTCTGCACTGTTAGCGCTGTTAGGCTGGCCTGTCAGCAGCTCTGGAAGACTCTGAAAGACTCTGAAAGACTCTGAAAGACTCTGAAAGACTCTGGAGACTCGTGGCAGGTGCAGAAAGTGCTGCTATAAGTTGCCGCTGCTACGATTTGAGCTGCTGTCTGTCGTTAGATGAGGATCAGCAGGTAAAGAATTAAGTTTGTTGTTACTTTTACACCCCTTAAAAGCACAAATCCGTTTCATTGCAAGAATATTTAATCAGAAACTCTGAAAGAACAGAAGTCTGAAACTAGCAAATCTACACCATATAAGTTCACATCTCTTCATATGTATGGCTGAGGGGTTTTTAAAATTTTCTTGTGATTTAGATAATCTCTCTGGCACGGAAAACATAACCTGATTTTACCCTGTAGAGGGCGTTATGAGCCTTTTTCTAGCCACAGAATCCAATATTTAACCAAAAAAAAGAAATTTTATCAACAGTATATGTGATTTTCATCACAATTAAGTAATTCTTAATATGTGTTTACAGCTCAAAAAACACATTTTTGGGTGCACATCCCCTTTAAGTATCTGAAAACTAACCAAAACTGATACACTTAAGCTAAATTTAGTTTTATACAAAAACATTTCCATCATCCAATATTTTACCAGAATATATTACATTCTATTATCTTCAGATCTCTGGTTTTTCCTCATGTTACTCCTTCCTCACTTTGTCAACGTGAGCTGAGTGACTTGTTGACAGAACAACCGGTTTGGTTTTTATTTTTGTTCAGCACAATGTATGAAAAGTGCTATATAAATACAGATTAATTTATATATTTTGATAAGATTCCATCAATGTTTATAATAATGGTAAATATTTATATAGCACTTTTATCCAAAGCGCTGTACATTATACATCTCATTCACACACACACACTGATTGCAGTAGCTGCCATGCAAGGCGCTCACCAAGACCCATCAGAAGCAACTAGGGGTTCGGTGTCTTGCCCAAGGACACCTCAACATGAACTGGAGTTGGCTGAGGATCGAACCAGCAACCCTTGGGTTACAAGACGACCGCTCTACCTTGCCAAGCCACACCGCACCGTAATTACAGTGAAAGGTTTTTTCAAACCACTTAATACTAAAAAAGAAAACGAATTTTAGTTAAAGGATACATCTTTCTTAACTGTGAGGATACAAAAAGTTCTACGTGGTCAGGAAGAGCTAAAGTAGCCAGTTTTTCTGCTGTAAACTGATGGCTTGTAGGGCTGGAAAAAAAAGATCTATTTATGTATTTGAGTATTATATTGATTTTAATTATTTTTACTCCATTAAATATAATATAGTTAACCGGGGCTGCATGGTGGTGTGGTGGTTAGCACCGCAGCTTCACAGCAAAAAGGTTCGAGCCTCAGCTGGGGGAGGTTCAAATGTGGGGGCTGGTGGCCTTTCTGTGTGGAGTTTGCATGTTCTCCTCGTGTATGCGTGGGTTCTGTCCGGGTTCTCCGGATTCATCCTACCGTCCAAAGACATGCATGTTAGGTCAATTGGTGACTCTAAATTTTCCCTAGGAATGAGTGTGTGCGTGAATGGTTGTTTGTCTCTATCTATGTTGGCCCTGCGATGGACTGGTGACCTGTCCAGGGTGTACCCTGCCTCTCACCTAAAACAATGCTGGGATAGGCTCCAGCTCACCCCGCGACCCGTAATGGAATAAGTGGTCCAGATAATGACTGACTGATGATGACTTACTCCATTAATTAGTTGAGCGATCATATAATTATGCTATGATGACATTAAACTCTTGAGACAGCAATGACAATATTAAATTTAATATTTTGGGGCAGAAATCACTTCAACAAAAGTTAATAGTAATAGTAACATTAACATATATAAATAAACCAGTAAAAGTTATTAAAAATAAAAGTTATTATTCATACAGCATACTTCAAAACATAATTATAAATTGCTAACCCAGAAATGAATGAATGAATGAGACAAACAAATTAGCAGCAATGGAAAATATAATATATTCATGAAACAATACTAAAGGCTTTCTGGAACCAGAAAGTGAGAAATTAGGGAATAAATTAAGAATATAGGCAATTAAAAAAAGAAGACAAAAAAAATCTGTGATTATAAGAAGTTTTAGGAGGTTTTATGGATAGAATGGGAGCACACTTGAAGTCAGCATTAAAACATGTTTCATTAAAGTGACAAAAATTTTGTAATATGATTGAAAACTAATGTAACCCTGCTTAAAACACATGCTACATGCTTACATACAGATTCATCACCACATAGATGAAAACAAACATATTCACACTTGCATGCCAGCACATCCCTGCAGACTTGCTCTTCTTCCCTTCAGTGGGGTGGACAACCTTTAGATAAATCATTCGTCAGAGCAGCAAACAAATGAGTTGGCTGTTCTACCAATTATTTCAATGAGAACATAAGCTTGTCCAATTAATCTGAGCTGCATTCAAAGAACCCCCCTCAGGGAAGACAAAATCCTGCTGCTTAAAGAGTTTTGTTGGCTCTTTTGTTTTGCTTCAGAAAATGTGGTTGCTAGACAAAAAAATGTTTTGTTTACATGTCAGATTTTCTGGGATGAGTGTTGCTGCATAACTCTGAATGAAAAAAAGAAAGAAAATCCTGTTTCATATTGAGTCTGTTGCTGCTGCCAGGGAGCTTGTTGGATATATCAAGGCTCTGTTGTGAGATTGTTGAAGACCCTAAATATGATTGTTGTCAAGACACTGACGATGTTTCATTTCATGCAGACACTGGGACAGCTTAGCAAAGCAGGATGAAAACACAGTGGTGCCCCAGTTTTCATGTAGATGTGTTTGTGGAAATATGTGTGTATGGTTCATGGTATACAGTGAAAGTCTAAAGTCTATGCAAAACCCCTTAATAACTGGTTACCGTAGGTCTGTCTAAACCTTTGACAACACAAATTTAGGATTTCTGAGTAAAATTTTAATCTAAGTCAATTATTTAATTAATAAAATACCATCCCACAATCCTGCTTTGGAATAAGAGAGTAGAAAAATGGATTGATGGATGGATGGGCTGTATGACCAAAATTATACATTACAGGTGGTGAAATTGAAGCCTTTTGAAGCACTGAATACTTTAATGCCACCGCTGTGAAATCAACTCACTGCTTCAAGGCATTTCATACAGTTGAAACAGCAACATCTGCTATGCATGTGTGATGTATTTAAGGGGAGGTGTTGACAAGGCATCATTACTTCATGGCTATCATGAGTTCCCTGAGTCTCATCTTTGACTCAGTGTCTAAAGTTGCGCAACTGATCTTTGGCAGAGGTTTCTAGTGGCCAATTCGACATCCATCTTGCGTCCTACCTATACTCTCTGCAGCCAGTAAAAGACAGTCCAATGTTGACTCTTGTCAGTCAGTCAGCCATCATCAGTACTGCTTATTCCATTACGGGTTGTGAGGTAAGCTGGAGCCTATCCCAGCATTGTTTCAGGTGAGAGGCAGGCTACACCCTGGATAGGTCACCAGTCCAATGAGTGTTGACTCCTGTCTCATCTCTAATCTCTTGCTCTGCTCCCTTCTTTATTTATTTTTCGATCTTCCTTCAATAATGTCATTTTTTGCAATTTCCTGAATCAGCCATGGTGTGTTGAAAACAGGCAATGTGTTGATATCCAGTTGCTGGGATGTGATGAGGTGCACAGAGCAAAACACAGCTGGCAAAAACTTGTGAAGTGTGGTTTCTCAGCCTTGGGATGCTGCTAGGCAACAATGTCACTGTGCCATCAAAACGAGTCAGAAACACATTGTTAAGGTCAGAAAGTCACATAGTGCTACTTAAACAAAAGATATATTCTCAAACTCGTTACTGTTGTCTTTTGTGATTAATATAAATGATAAAATGGGGCTTTGAGTCACTCTGATTTGGATTCCATCATAAATTAATAGTGAAACTTAACCCTTTATTGGGCAAAGGACCATACGCTTCATTGGACATACAAAAATGCCTCTGCATTCCAGTCCATGAAATCATACAACTTAAGTGAGTTTTCCACACCGATCATCAAAGATCAGCCTACATCCCAACTACTTCATTGAGATCGGTCTTAAGGCCATTACACACCGGGACCGTTGCAAATAAACGACACGATATTGCGAATAATTCGAAGGAGAAATTTAAAAGTTTTTGTCTGTGCACACCAAGTGTGACACGAATTTGCGAATAAATTATGAAGATATTCGGAAAGTGGGAAAAACAAACATGGACTCCACATCAGGCAACGACGATATCGTGCTGATGCTGCCAAAAAAATAAAAATAAATAAATAAAAGAGCGCACCAGGTACATCCTATCCTTGAGAAGAGAGGGGAGCTTGGGGAGTTTAATTGTGTAGTCCAGGAGCGAAGCTGTACAACAACCGCTTCAGGACCGACTTTCAAATCTTCATAATTCAGCTCGTTGGCAATTGTTTGCCACACATTGTCTTTGTCGCGGTAATTCTTGTCTCGCTTGTCGAACAAACACGAGTTTTGTGAGACAAATGTAATAAACCGCACGGTGATACAAAGTTGGAAAGAAGCAGCAGCGAGAAGTGACATTTGCATATCTCGCAATACCGGTCTGGTGACACTATTAATACGCCGTCTGATTGGTTGATTGTGTAACTTTGTCTTTGGCAGTATGGATTGTGATGTTGTTGGTTGTTTGGATCCATCACTTGCTTTTTGTCGTAGTCGTACCTCTAGGAAACGTGTTTACAAGTGACATCTGATTTGAGTGTTTGATTTTTTTTTTTAAATGGAATTTGTATCATTTAGACTATAATCCCGTACCAATAGGCTGAAGATATGAACATACCTTACGGTTTCACTGTGTGTTTAGAATTTGAAAGAGTTTAATGCAATGATAGCTCTAAATTATAAGATGTTTCTCAGTCTTTTTCATTCAGTATTTAAATACTCTAATGCCTCCTAGAGGGCAGCAGTTCAATCATAAAGTGTCCAGCATGGGAAAGCTGTATATGTTGTTTGAGGGCAGAGGGCATTTTTTGTGTCTGGACGTTGTAGTATTGTTGCTTTGAAACCGTGCAACCCTGTTCCATATTTCAATCAAATTAGTAGTACCTTCAGAAGTGGATGTTAAACAACAAGATAAATCATTTGAAAAACATTGTAACTTTCTGAGAAGACGTCATGGCTTTAAATTCCTGTATATTTAATTGATCAGATATTACTTTAGAAAATAATTTTACATTAATTTTCAATTTTATTCATTGAGATTTTTCTGTAAGTTGTAGTTCAGGTAAGAATCATGAATTAAATCTATCTTAAGCCCCTGGGCTAAAATATTTATTACTTATAACCTCTGATATCAGTTCTGCGTTTGGTACTGGATAATTTTTCTCTCTCAGAGGCTGTATGTGAGGTGGAGTGACTTTCCTGCCTCGGGCCATTTGAATTTAGATGATCATATACACTGGAAAGTGATTCAGAACCCAATTACATTATCTGGGCCAATTTTGTTTGATTACAGTTAGGTTAAAACTTTTACTTGTATTTTATTAATCTGAATTTAGTGGGGGTTTTTTTTAGTTTTTTTTAAAAGAAACTAATTTAGTATGCTTACCGAGACTGAGATGTTTCTTTGAGGGGATTAAGTTGCAGTGATCATCTAACGTTGTTGTCATCTAATGGGCTGAGTCAGATGAACACTTTAATTTGTTCCTCAAAAGAAGAGAAGCGTCCAACCTGACAGAATCCAAAATGGAGGAATGTGGAGGACTTGGGTTTGGGCCTTTGATATGTTCATGATTTTTGTTAAAATAGACTTTCAGTTTTAGTTAAGCTACTGTTCTTTCTGTCTTGTGGTCCGATGAAGGTGTGTTGTGTGTAGTCGAGACAAAATGAGACACTGGTAGACCATTAATCTGGTCATGACTAACTTTATTTTGTGCTAAATGTTCTTTCAGTTTTATATGAAAGAATAAACAAGATCTCTGTTCTTGTTTTTTTTTAAAAGATGGAATATTTTAAATTAAACTTTTCATCTCCTACTTTAAATAAGTGCCTACAATTTGCAAAATCCACAAAAACCCATTAAGCTCAGTGACCGTAAATACTGGAATCTGTAAGATTACACCTCAATCGAGAACCTCTAAGTCTTTCTGAGGGGAAACAAGGATCAAACCGGTGCAGAAGCAGGAGGCAAAAAAACTGCAAAATAATGTTAAACTGCAAAATAATAAAATCACTGAATCCCACCTGATCTTTCTTTCATCGGGAAGAAATGAAAAGGAGAGGAACAAAGGGACCACAAAAGAAAGCACATATGCAGTGACATGGAAACATTCAGAAAAAATAAGGACAAAAGAAGTTCTGCAGGAAGGATAAGATATGAAAGGAGAAGATAAAGGAGACGACAAGCATATGTTGGAAGAAAAATGAGAATTTTAAGGGAGAAAAAAATATCCAGCAGAGAGTGAAAAAAAGTTTAAAGAGTGGGTTTTCTTTCCTGCTGTTCATGAGGAGAGCCTGCAAGATAATTAAGAACAAGGGATCTGCATGACATGGTTCATCATTAAATTCAAGATATTTTAGGGAGTATTAAGTAATCTCTGACCTTTACAGGACCAAAAAACAAAGAGGAAAGAGAGAAGAGAAAAAGCTCCTCACTTCTCTAATTATCATATTTGCTTTTTCTATCTCCTTCTTCATGTGCCCCCCCATCGTTCTCACTTCTCCCCGTCTCTGTTGATCTGTCTGCACTCATGCCTTCTTCCTCTTCTTCCTCCTACCCCTGTCTGTCTCATTTCTTTTCCTCTCTGCAGCATCACTCTTTTGATCTTGTTGCCATCCCTTTGTACCTTCAGCCTTTCTCCTCCTCCACCTTCCCTCCATGCCCTTTCACATTTACATTAACCTTCTTCATTCTTTTTATCCTCCCTCTGTCCCTCATCTCCTTTTACTTCCTTCCATATTTGTCTCGATATTCTCACTTTATTCTCTCGCTCTCTCCTCTCTCCTTCTTCGTGGTTGTTCAAATCCATAAGGACTCTCCTAATGACAGCATGCAGATTCCAAAGGCCTTGCAGGCTTCACACCGAATTAGCCAGTTAGCCACACACACATCTATGAATAAACTTAACACACACATGCTAATAAGCAACACACGCCAACTAACAAGGGACATGCATCAGCCACTAATGAGGAGCAAAACGCTGACAACACCTTGTAGGTTAGTGATGTCTGCTAATCAAGAAGGAAAGCTGCAAACACACACACACAAATGCAGGTTTGGTTTTATTATAAATTCTTTCAATTTGGGATTGTCTGAAATAGCACAGTCGCTTCACTCAGAAAGACTGGGAGTGATGGAATTGATGGGTGAGAAAGAAAAGGAGAAGATATGTGATGCTGGTCACAAATGAGACTTTGTGAGTGAAAAATATAATCAAGACTTTCTGGTAGTGTCTTCATAAATATTCAATTTAAATATGAGGTACTGTTCAATTGCTTGTTGACACAAATATTTAAACAGCCAATCAAATGAAAGGAACTAGATGCAAATTAGCAATATAGATATTGGCTGTACACACACACACTACTGAGACTTTTGAAAGCAAAATGATAAATTTAACCATCAGTCAAAGCAAATTAAATTGATATTATAAAGTATCTATCCTATCAATGGAGTATTCTTCAGTTGTATTTTTATTTTTTAAAGCCCCACATTGGCTGTTTTATTCTAAATCATTTTAATGACACCCACCCCCCGCAACATCCTTACCTGACTAAATCCTGTTTAATTGTGAGATGATCTCAGGGAAACATTCGACTGCAAGATGAACTCATGCAGCTTTTTATTGTAGCATTTACTTATTTTATTACTGCATATAACAAAACAGGATGCCTTTGTTTTAAGAATCAGGGGAACATTTTGAACATCAACACAAAGACCTACATGTAGAAGAAAAATTAAAATTACTTTCCCCAAATTCAGCATCAGTGTAACACACCTCCACACTTTCTCCATCTAAAGGCGGATTTATACTCCTGGGGCGTCTTCGTGCAGTCGGTTATGGCACAGCTGACGCTATTGAGTGTGCTCTTGCACTCGAGCGTAGGAGGTGCGCGTCGTTTTGGTGTCGTGTTGCAGTTTCTCCTCCTAACCTGAAGGTGGCAGCAGAAGTGGTATCGGCTGGTACACTCATCAGGTCGGAGTTCTTTTAATGGTTCACTTCAGTTCCGGTACATATCGGGTGTGTCCCAATCCATGCACTTCAATCCTTCAAACACTACATTTAAGTGCTTAGTGCGCTGACACAGAAATTTCAGTAAAAACTGAAAGTACCCGGATGCTGCCCTAAACTCGACCAAAAATTTAGTGCGAAACCACGCACACTAAACGGACAACATTTTGCTGAAGTAGCGGGAGGGGAGGGACTTTCAACCAGTTTCCAGAGCTGAATAATGGCGGCCAGCGACTGAGCGGTACCAATGTAGGCGGAGGCTATGGTAACGTGCCCAGGCAAGCACACACACAGTCAGCAGCATACAGACAATAAAACAGATGAGAACTTTGCACATAGGCAAACACGGCTTGAGTAACGCAGAAAAATGCGTTACTGTCATCCAGTAAAGTAATTTCGTTACCAATATTTTCGGTATAACGCACTACTTTACTTAGTTACCCAAAAAAGTAATATCATAACTGTAATGCGTTACTTTGTAACATGTTACTCCGAACACTGGCTATAAGTGTTAGAAATAATTAATTCTATAGGTTCCGAATGTTTATTTATCATTGTTGAACCTCCAGATTAAGCACTGCGGTGTAAACGAAACGGTCCTTGATCTAATAACTGATTAGGAAACACCGCTGGTTAGAGAACCGGACCGTTTCCATGGTACCGCTGACTGAGCCGTAGCTGATTGTACATCACTGTAGATAAAAGTCTGCAAAGTACCCATAAAGTACATAAATAATGTTTGCTTTCCTATAAACTGTCATTGTATTTTTACCGTAGGTCACTGTGGCATCAAACTACCGAGCCAGCAGTGGCACTGGGGCATTTATCACCTGGGCTCCGATGCTACTGTGGAGAGAGGAGGCGGCAAGAGAGAAATGTTTCAATAAAAAGTTAAAATAAAAAGTTTGCTACTTCTCTGTTTTAGTCTCTTCATTACTGCATTTCATATTTTAAATGATGATTTCTAGTATAACCGGTTTCCTGTTGCCAGATGTGAACTGTATCAGTGTAAACACCAATGAAAGCAGATGTGTATGATGTAAAGTACTTTTTTTCAGAGAATATATCTTTGCACTTTTAACAGCTGTTATACTAGAGTTTTAAAGAGACATGAACGTGTGCTGATGGTTTCTATTGTTATCTACTGAGGTTGACTAATACAGTGTAGACCACAGTGCTTTGTTACACAAATGAGGTCTTTTAAAAGGCATTTAATAGCATAAAGTATGATGACATGCAAACACGTATGTGAGCGCGACTTGGACAGATTGTCTTGAAAGATGTATCTATGGCGGCAACGTAGTTTACAGGTAGGGTTAAGTAAGGAGTAAACAAAGTAAAATCTAGAGTTGGAAATTAATAATGTAAATTAAAGCGGCAGAAGAATCGCCGTCAAATGCTGGTACGTCACTACTGGTAAGTGCAAAACATTAGTGCTCCATTTGGGTCAGCACTTACCCACGATAGGGTAGTGCTTAGTGTGCACTACACACTACCTTTCAGTGCACTCACGTAAGTACGCGGTTTGAGACACACTCATTTTCTGTTTTAAAACAACAATGGCGTCCAGTATGATTCAGTGTGTTTATTAGCTTGTGGAAGAAAACGTAGAAATAATCAGATCAGCCTCTTATCAACTTGATCCATTTAGTTTTGTTTTTAAAAAATGGCGGTTACTACACAAATTCAGCGAGAAAATCCAGAAATCCGGAATCTCGTGATCCCAAATTGACTAATCAGAAAGGAGTACTTTCACGTAACTAACTGCATAGCCTATCAGGCCTGGAAGAGGTGCGTGTCGTGCCTTCGCGGAACTACACAGCACCTACGGCGGGGACACAGAAGCAGATGCCGTGCAAGTATAAATCTGCCTTCTGCCTAGTATCTGCAAGTATCTGATGAAGCATCAAAGAACTCCAAGACAGCTAGTAGCACCCTGTAACTTTCCTAAAAAAATCTCCTCCTCTTTAGATAGCTTCATTGTAACCTATTTATGTGCTTGTATGACTGATTCTTAGATGTTTAAGGAGGTCTGTTGGCTGATTCATTTGACGTTTCAGCCAAATTATTCTGCCATTCTTTTTTCTTGCTAGAATTGAACTTTATAATGATTTTTCCCAAACTAAAAGAGTTTACTTGAATCATTCTTTAAACCTTTAAAGAGCATTTTAGATGATTGAAAATAAAACTATATTTATTGCATAACCCCAAAAAGTACTGTATTAGTTACAGGCCACATCACCCTCCCCTGTGTTACAGCATCACATATCCAACATTTGTACTATAAAACTTTAAAAATAGCTTAAATTAATGAGAAGAAACTCATTGGATTTTGTTTGGTAAGGTCAATGTCCAGGATCAATAATTAATGCGTGTTCATCCGATTCATGTTATTGTTATATTTCTTTCTGTCTTTTGGATAATGGATTTCCTTATTCAGTGTTTTTTATTTTATGCATTTCATATTTACTTTTGATTTGAACTTTGATGTTTAAGTGAAAACAAATAAACATATAATAATGAGTTGTTTGTTGGTGGTTTTCTGTGACAAGTAAAACTATGCACATAAGAATTCAGCTTGGGCTCGACACACAGGAGGTGACGTCGCTCCTTCTCCATTAATGTCCTGTGGAACTTGCGCGGTGAGGCGAAAATCACTGCCCTCCTCCAGCCACATGGACAGGCGACATTCATGCATGTGAAATGTTGCACTCATTCACGTAGACATGCACACTGGGGCTTGCGATGCAACACAATAAAATAGAAAAATGTTCAGTTTGGTTGATGATATTCACCATGCTGTTTTCTTGTTTATAAAATTGGATGAACCCAGGTTTGTCTTTACCTTTTGTGCAATATAGTCAACAGCAAGATTTCTGTTAATTCGAGCAAAGTCTTCTGAGTCTTCATCCTTGATGCCTTGTCTGTCACAGACTGCTTTGAAACAGTCAAAATTATCATAACCAACCAAATTTCTTGGAGAGAAGCAATCCGAGAGCGCAATGGGCAACGCTGCCGCCGCTGAGTTTTGCTGTTGAGTTTCCCCTGGATTGGCGATGAGCATTGCCTGCACTGTCGTTGGTTGCCCCCCCCGGGTGTCGTGCCCATAATGCAGAGCATCTTCATGAATGCTGCTTTAATGACTGTTCAAATCAAATAATAGAAGAAAATCATATCAAACATCAAGACATGTCATTATTACATTTCGGGTTATTGAAAAAAAACGGTATTAAAAAATTTAAACCAAGGTTCTTTTTATGGTTAAATTTGAATAATTTGTATTTTACAAGTTTAACATTTTAAAATTGTGAGTACTGATGTGAAGACATTTCTTAGGTCTACTTTACTTAAGCAGATTTTTCAGAAACCTATATGGTATGTTTATTTAGGGACATTTATGTTTGTACCTGTGTGTATAAGTGTGTGTGAGTAAATGCAATGTGTTTGAAACCACTATCTCCTCACTGCAGCTGGATGGAGCACAGATTGGACCAGACCTATAAATACTCTCACTAAGACACACTTGCAAGCACACACACACACACACACACACACACACACATACACACACACACACACACACACACACACCATAAATACACCTTGATGCTGAGCTTGAGCTCAGTCTGCTCTGCCAAACCTGATTAAACAGGAAATAAATCACTGTCCACACTATAACACACAAACACACACACTTGAGCATGTATACAGATTCATGTCCCTGAACCTGTACATACAAGTACCAAGAGAGCACAGGTGTTGGCCTTGGATGTGGTGTTTGGATGTTACAATAGTGGTGAAACTTAAGTTTTACAGATTTAAGTTTGATTTTTCAATCGTAATATTTGGTGCTGGAATTTGTCTGTGGAAAATAGCATTGGTGGGTGTGTGGGGGTTCTTTTGTGTGATTTATTTGTATCTTGGGTATACAACCTAACTATTTTTATTTTTTTATTTGATGTTGAATTTATTTTAATCTGGCATTTGATTATTGCTGTTATGTAAAGCGCTTTGTGCAGCTTTTATATGAATCAGTGCTTCTTTAATGTGTCAAGAAAGTATGTTACTTCATAAAAACATCAGTGCAACTTGATGTCAGGGATACTTATAATTAGTGTTGTGTGATAAATTGATTATATCAATAATTCGAATTTGTGATTTATTACAATTTGTTATTGTGAAATCTGCTAGCGCACAGGAAGGGACGGGAGAGATAATAAAAATACACATAAATCTTTTTTTTTTTTTATCACAATTTATTGGAATACAATATCTCTAACAAAGAGAGCGGGTTTCTGAGGAAGCAGATTGATTACACAGAGTGCATTAATTTGGACAAAAGCAATTTTAAAGAAAAATATTACTGTCATAAAAAAATATTTTGTTGACAGAAATGGCTCCACAGTCAAAATATTTCAGTAAATCTTAATGAATGATCTCACTCATCACTCCTCATCACTGATCACTCCTTATTCCTCAAACTCTGCATGCCGACACGGTCACTCAGTAGTCTAGTGGGTAAAGAGATAATTTTTCTTTTTTTTTCTGATACAATACAGCAACCAGACTATCATGGTATTAACTTCCATTGTAACATGGTATTAACTTCCATTGTTATGCAGATGATACACAGTTGTATATTTCAATGAAACCAAACCAAACTAACCA
>JBAMHW010000003.1:10076220-10090128 GCA_037177495.1 Rhadinocentrus ornatus | reverse complement strand
TCTGTAAAGTCCTCTGAGACAACTTTGTTGTGATATAGGGCTATACAAATAAACTTGACTTGACTTGACTTGACTATCATTCTGCTTAATATGATGCTGGACAGGACAGGTTAAAACCAAAAAAATAAATACAAAAGATAATCTTAATGACCTGCTCCTCCCTCATTTTCCAAGTGACCTTTAAAACGGAGCGGCCATGGGTGGCTGCCGGAAGTTCGTCATTAGCATTATCCTGTTTAAACTGCCATAAAAAAAATTACAAAAGCAAAAGTGGTCAGTTTCTTTAGTCTGAAGCTAAGACTCCTGCTTTCAAGATGTAACATCATTACGAGTCGATGACGTCATCACGTTACATTACGTGGGGTGCACAGGAGCAACCGTGGTGGCGCCAAGAAGTCACAGGAGAGTAGAAGCATTCGGTGGTGATTATCAGAAAGACTGAGAGATAGGAGAGATACAGAAAGAATATTTTAGTCTGTTGTTTCTAGTGTGCTTTAGGAAGTTTTCCTATTGCGTTTTAGTAGTTTTTTTATTACAGTTAGTCGGTAACACTTTACAATAAGAGTCCCTTTATTAATGTTAGTTAGTGCATTATTAAGCATTTATTAATTGTTGAATAATACATTATTAACTAATACTATGTATTACTTAGCGTTAGTTTAAAAAGTTTAATGCATTAATAAGCAGATAATTAATGCTTACCACTAAACCTTACTTAATGCATTATTAAGTGTTAACCAAAGTTGAATTATGTAATTATTTGTCATTATGTATGCATTACTCAGCATTAATTATGATGTCAGTTAACATGTTAGTAAGCCCTTAAACATTTCTCAAGAAACTGTTTACTAATAGTGTAGATTTTTAGTAAATAAGTATTAAGTAACAGCTAACCTAATTACCTGGATTGGCACTAATAAACCATCATTAGTGTCTTAATTAATCATTTACTAATGCTGAGCTGTGTATGTCATCAGGTAGTCCTTACCCAATGTTAAGTAAGGTATTACTTAACATTAGTAGCCTGACCTAAGCCTTAATAAACACTTTATAAAAATTACATTTATCCCTTTGCTAACACTTATGTTAGCAAATATAAATGCTTAACAGCCTTATAAACATTACTTAATTTGTTGACCCTTACTGTAAAGTGTAAACATTTATCCCCTCAGAAATGCACAAGTGGTAAATAAGCATTACTTAGCCATTATTAGTTAATGTGTAGTTGAAGAAATCACATACAAAGCATTTGAAATATTTTATTTAGAAGTCATCAAACACATGCTGGATATACAGATCAACTCACAACTCAAGAACTGAAAAAATATGAACATTCAACCTCTTAAAGAACATGAAACATTATGTCAACCATGCCTAGATTTCTCCAGTTCACGTGTAAGCTTTGAGGAGTTTGATAGTAAAGATGTTCTCCTACACACTGTCCGTTCACCGTCTGAATTAAATTACAATCTTAATTTTGTGATAACACAAGCTTAGTGGGTAACACATTTATACACCAAACAGTATAAATGTATTATTGGTCAAACCTGTACAAAAATCTCATCCAGTTAAACAGAGAAACCTTCGATCTTGTAAAAAATCTACAGGTACCGAACAGACTTTTTCACTAGTCTGCGCTTGCAGTTGCGATGCTGACACCTTCTGAAATACAAAATAATGACAGAGAAATAAATTAGCATAGCTAAGACATTCTATGGTAGAGGGTGGTCATAAGCAGTCCAGTTCTCTAGACTGCAATACAGACCAGAGAACACATTCACTCATTCACTCATCTAGACATAGAACAATCCAGGTGGGCTCAAATGTGTACTCTTAGCAATACAGATTTATCTTCCAAAGCCTGCTTAGCATTCTGGCTAATTAGCGGTTAGCACTCTCGTGGTTAGGAAGTAACCTCACAATAAACATCAAACCAGTTATTACATTCGATCATGGTTACACATTACCACAACAACAAATATTGCAGAGTTATATGTTCTCACCTAGCACTTTACCACTCGTGCATTTCCGAGGGGATAAATGTTAACACTTTACAGTAAGGGTCAAAAAGCATTTAATAATGATTAACTATGGTTAAGTAAGGCTTATGAGGCTGTTAAGCATTTATAAAGTGTTAAAAAAGGGATAAATTTTACACTTTACAAAAAGGGTCCAAAGAAGCATTCTGTAATGATTAACTAATGCTTCAAAGCATTTATCACGGCTTTGGTCAGGCTGCTAATGTTAAGTAGTACCTTACTTAACATTCGGTTAGGGCTACCTGATGACATATACAGCTCAGCACTAGTAAATGATTACTTTAAACATTAATAATAGTTTATTAGTGCCGATTCAGGTAATGTGCACCATATAGGAAAGGATTAGGAGATACATTAGTTAGCTGTTACTTATTAAATACTCACTAAAATTCTACACCATTGGTAAACAATTACTTGAGAAATGTTTACGGGATTACCAACATGTTAACTGACATCGTAATTAATGCTGAGTAAAGCATACACAATGACACATAATTACATAATTCAACTTTTGTTAACACATATTAATGTGCGGAGGAAACTCTTGGCTGAACAGGTAAAGAAGCTAGTCAGAACTGCCATGATGACTATAAGTGAACTTACAGTACATCCAGTACAAATGAAACTGAAACTGTAGCTTCAAAAAGAAACAAAAAAGTATAAAGTTCAAGTTTTTTAGACATTAAAATTTCCATAGCCTTTTAGTTCTTTGGCAAATATTTTAGGGATAGAAAACATTTAAAAATATTCCATTAAATGACACAACAGTAGAAAAAAATGTCCATAAATTTCAGTTGCTTTGTATTGCAGATGAAATCAATCAATCAAAACACTGTTGTCTGCTCCTAAAGTGTATATTAAAAACTAAAGGTTAAAGAATTATTTGCTTCTTTTTTGTACATTTAGAAAGGTTTTATACATTTTTTCTCTTTATTTAGTAAATTCTGTTGAAAATGTTAAAATTTTGTGTATTTTTTATATTTATGGCTTATATTTAAATTTTCTTTTATCACTCATTGACTTTCATAATCTTTCAGCTTAAATTGTATAGATCATAGAAATATGTAGCATTTAACGATAATCCAAGAAATTGCCAATATTACACAAATAACACCAATATTTGCATACTGGTGTAATTGGTGTAATTGGTGTAATATTGGCAAATATAATATACAAAAATGACCTTCCAATCTTAGAGGAAATAAACACTGGGACTGAACTTGTGGCTTATTTTGCATGTTAACTTAAATCCACACATTATTTACTATTGGGACTTCTTTAACATTATTACCCTGAGCCTGGCTAATTAGCATAAGGCTCCTGGGTAGAAAGAAACTGCAATTACTGATTATTATCACCATTTATTTAAATAGTGAAGCAGTAAGAGCTTAGGATTGACCAACAAAAGGTCAGAAATTAGCAGAGAAATGATTGCACGTCCCTGTGGGAACGGCTTATATGGAAAATACTGCGTGGAAACTACTTATACAGTAGTTTACCATTGATTGATTATTTGTTTTATGCTGTAAATTTTATTTGTCGAAAAAAAATTAACATAATAACTTACCTCATAGTCAGGAACTGGAATCACACAGAAAGTAATCATAGTTGTAACATTATTTTATCCATCCATCCATTTTCTTTATCTGTTTATTCCAATGCAATGTCGTGGGGAGGCTGGAGCTTATCCCAGCAGCTAAAAGGCAAGGGGCGAGGTAGGGTACAGCCTGGACAGGTCACCTGTCAACATTATCATGTATAAATAAGAATTTCAGTGGCTGAAAACTGGTCAAAAGGCAGGCTTCATACCCTTCAAAACTATATTCCGTGGAAATTTAGATTTTGCTATAAATGATTATAGTTTTTAATCAGAAATAATAATAATAATAATAATAATAATGAATAAAACATCTGCATGTTGTCCCTATTACGCACAAGTTAAAAACCTTACTCAAACGCATATTAATTAGTAGGTTCTGCCTTCCCTAAGCTCTGAAAGCTCTAAAATTTGCTGTGGTAGTTGTCTTCATCATCCCTTCATAAAAGTGCATCGGGGTCAATGAAAAAGCTAATATACAAGGTTTAGATGTATGAATATGCACCTGCTTCTCTCCACATATTTTTTTTCACCCGTCCTGTTTTGTATGAATCAGACAGCAAGTGAACTCATTGGTTTCATGTGTAGATGACCCCACTGGTGCTTTTACTTAATATTTTGCAACATCTTTCCAACTACATCTGACTCAGTAACCTTTAAGACACATTTGTGCTCCCTTTACATTCATAAATTGGAAAGTCCCTGTCAAACCTTGTCAAACGTCACTGCCTACATACTCCCATGTGTCCTTTACATTGTGCAGAGTTTGCTTTTTATTTCAGGCGACGGCAGTAGAGAATTTGAAAATGTACATCCTCAGAAAGAGCAATTAAAAGGAGGGAGCACAATACAGGATGGTGGTCTGTGCAGCCTTTAAAAAAAGTCACAGCTTATGCTTTTTATTCCTTTTGCTGGTTGCATACTATACGATGCAGCATTACTCCCCGAATTGTCTGTTTGCATATATAAGTTAAAGCAGAAATGAGGTTTTATGTGTGATTTTCAACACTGAATAAATCAGAATTCCTATTGTTTCCTTCATGAACAGTACAGAAGTTGAGTATTCTTTGAATAGTTTACTACAACACAACAAACTGGACACCAGGTCCACCAGTCAAAAGCAGCTGCACAATGATATTGTTCCAGTTTGATACAATAACAGTATGCAGACATTGGGCAATATTTTGAAACATTAGGAACACATGGCTTTGACTGAATTATCATGTTCCCTAGCATTTGTAATCCATGGCTATGACTTAATGTGTGACCACCAGCACTGGGTAGTAACAACTTACTGTAATGCAGTTACCTTTGTCAGTAACTAATACTCAAATGTATTACACTTTAAATATGCAGTTATGCACTTTAACATGGGTATTGTTGCAAAGTCCGCTTGTTGGGCTTGTAAATAACGTCACTCGCGGGCTAAGGCTTCCTCTGCTCCCAGACACCAGAGTTGGACCATGGAAGCAGTGGAGATCAGCCATGAACTGGGATGAGGGGGCTTTCCTGCTTTCCCACATCTGGAGCGACATCCTCCAGGTAGGCTTATGATAAAACTGATAACATAAGAAATAAATCAGCTTCTTCTACTCACTTTATGAAGCCCTCCGTTTTCTCTCATTGCTGTCCACAAAGCAATAACCTCTGGTTGCGGAACGAAAACGTTAACAGTCCTTGTTTTTAACCAGCATGCCCCACACACACACGTCAACTTCACTTGACAGAGACAGTGACAATGCCCATGCATAACTAAGGAAATATGTGAATAAAAATCTTTATAATCCAGAATAGAAGAGAGGGCTCAACGTGCAGCATAGATTTAATTTTTTAAGCTGCTGTTATATTACTCTTTATCGATAGTCACTCAGGACACACACAAAAGTTGAAAATGGCTGTTAGCTGCTAAATTAGGGACTTTTATACTGTTGTCCATTAATGGAGCACATTATAATGCTAACACGGTTACAACAAATATGTGGGAATGAACTCGTAGGTTGTGGGTCTTGCTTAGACAAAGCTGAGGATGCTGTGTTTACTGAAAATAACTATTCTTTCTCTCAAAGTCTTGTAAAGGACTCTTGACAGTGATCAGTCCTTTAGTGATATTTCTAGCCATTGAAAAGCTCTCCATAAGGTTAAGCTGTTTTAACAAATGTTCACATTTTTCCTGAGTTGTGGGAATTCTGGATATGTTAACAATGCAAAGAAGAAAACGTAATCAGCACATTTGTTCACTACAGGCAACTTAGCTCTAATTCCCACAAAGCTTTAAAAGTCAGTCGAAATAAAACCAGTGTCTGGTGGACAAATCACAGTTCAGCTCTTTAGGTTTTATGTAAAACAATAAAACAGGATGCGTTGAAGAGCATATTTCTTTTTTATTTAAATATATCCGCTGCATGTTTGATTGTTTCTGAAGCCTCAGCCTAACTAATTAAGAACAAACACACGTGTATAATGCCATGCTGCAGGAGTGTATTGATGGAGCTCTGTTTTTGTTTGAGTGCGTTACGCTAATGGAGGCTTTAGCATGTGTTTGTTTGTGCTGCTGTGTTGGTGAATCACAGTGTTTTCGTGTGATAAGGGAACGGCGACAGCTGAATGCTAACAGGATGATTGAAGATTGAGGTAATTAGTGGTTTGCCTTCGCTTTGGAAAGATAGCTGTTAGCACATCACCCACAACTGGTGAGTGTACATCTGTGTGTACATTTATTTAGATTACGTCTTGTGTGTAGTATTATACATGTTTTAATTTCTCTTTAATTTTGCAGGTCTGTTTTGTGTGTATACATTTTCAATACTTTTTAGTTTTTTTTTCTGTATGTGGCTGCAAATGAGTCTTTTCCACCTTTGTGTGTCTTTTTGATTTGTATTGCCTCTTGGTCTCTTAAGTTATTTATATCTGTCACACACACACACACACACAAACACTCACACAACTAATCTATTTTCGCGTTAAGACACACCATGTTACAATGCAGCTCTGCTATGTGCCAAGATTTAAATTAAGTTGTGAGGTTGGTTCTGAGCAGAAATGCATCCAGCTGTCAGCAGCTGAACAAGTTTTCCTTCTTGTGATGCAGGAAACATTTACTCAAAATGTACTTAAGTTTGAAATGAGTTTGTAGCATGAATAAAGACTTCAGATGAGATTAATTTTACAAAAAAAAAGAACTATAAAAAATAATCTTAAGTTGTCGAAACAATTGTTATAGCATATACAAGTATTTTGAGTTGGAAATGTTTTTTTCATTTCAAGACTGAGACTCAACAACACCCCCAGAAATGGCTAAAAGCTTCAATATTAATGGCAGCAGAAAGAAGTGGATTGTCAAAAATCAGTCATGCAGCTTTGTTGTACTGTGTTTTCAGTCTGTAGAAATTACTACATACTCTTTTTGTGGCTCTTTGTTGGTTTCCTTTATATATCTTTTCTTTCTTTCTTTCTTTCTTTCTTTCTTTCTTTCTTTCTTTCTTTCTTTCTTTCTTTCTTTCTTTCTTTCTTTCTTTTCTTAAGAGGGAGGGATGATTCTTCACCAGCTAGTGGCTAAAATTCCTTGTCTGGCTTAATTTGTATACTGCTGTAGATACTGTACATACACCTGTAGTGTGTATGTATGCAATCATGAAGATAATGTAGCATTTATTTTAGTTTTATGCTAATTGTTTTGGAAATGTTCTTCTGACTGAATTCAGTTCGCACTGCAGGCAAAAAGGGCCCAAATCTGGGTTGTTATTTGGGGTGTTTTCTGCTCATATGTGACCCATATCTCATTTATCTTTGTGACAATTTGAGCAGCACAAATCTAATTTTTCTTTTGATATCCAATACAGCCCACTTCTATATCTTCAGTCCTCCTTTACAAACATGAAGTTGACTTTTTCATTTTTTATTCTTGTGTTGTGATTTTTTTTTATTTGGTTCGCCTTTAATGCTTTGCCATAATATCTGATTTACAATTTAGCTTCTTTCTTGAAATAAAAATATCCTCATCATCATGTTGTGTGCTAAACTCAATTAAACATTAACAAAAAACTGAAAAGCCTTATTAGAAAACAGCAGCAGTTTATGAGGAGTAGAGAGAAAAACTCAACACTTTCTCTGTGCAATTGACTGTTGACTCCAAAAAAATAAATAAATAAATAAATCTTAGAAAGTCTTTTGCATATAATCTGGTCCTAAAATATATAAAAATAAAAAGATCTGCACTTCAGAGTTGACAAAAAAATAAAAACATTCAGATTTCCAACTAATTCCTCAGTCAATACTCAGTTTGTTTTAGTATGTATGCATCTGTTTTTGAATTTATGATGGGGTGGACAGCCTTGTAAAACAGATACTTTACACTTCTGTTGAAAAAGCTGCTTTAAAACACCAACCCAGGCTGTGTGTAAAGAGAATTTTGAGTCATCATTTCCACTGTTTTAAATATTGACCCATTTCCAATACTTGTTTAATCCAATTCAGGGTCACAGGGGCCTGGAGACAATCCCAGATGCTATCAGCTAAGAGGCAGTGTGTATCCTGGACTGGTTGCCAGTCCATTATAGGGTCAACACAAAGACAAACAGACTTTAACACTGCTGTAATCCAGCAGTGCTCAAGTATTATCTTGGCCTCATGGATGTCCTCATGCATTCTCAGAAAACAAAAATGGCAGAAAGAAACAGTGTGTAGTTTCAGATTGGTTCAGACTTGATTTTATAAACATTAGGTGTCCTAATTGTTAGAATTGGATGTTGGGGCAGCCTTTACAGCTTTTAGCTCTTGAGTTAAGTCATACCAGAGGGTCCAGCTATGTCTAAACTGTGCAATAAAACACAGTAACTAGACAATGGCGATGTGAATTGTGCACATCAGTGGAGTGGCCCCATATCAGAGCAGCTATAGTGATATTGTGAACACTGACTTGGTCTCCAGTGAGTGTACTCTGCCCACATCAGAGCTCAGAGTTTGGTTATGTGTTTACTCAGAAAATCTCATCTCCTCTGAATCAATACTCCATTTACCACAAGCTCACACGACTCAAGCTGAGTAAGGGTCGCTGTGGTGCTCTATCCTGCTGCTCTCCTCTTCCTCTAGCCTCTTCCTCACCTGCTTCAATGCACTATTGTTTCTTCTCATCTGTGTTAGTTTTTTTATTTCATTTCCGCTCTTCACTGTTCGTCTTCACTGCTCGTTTCCAACCTTCCCTCTATTTCTCTTTTCTTTGTCTCAACTAGTTTTTTTTTCATCCTCATCCCTTTTTTCTTAACCCATTTTCTGTTTGATGTATCTTGAATTTAATTTTTTTTCCTGTATTGTTTCATCTTCCTGTCTTACTTTGCATATTTTTCTCTACTTTCCTGACTTATTTTGTTCTGCTTTCTTTTTTCTCCTCCCCCCATTTCCCACTTGCCTGACATCTTTCTCTTATCACTACCTGATAAGAGGTTCTTTCTACCTCATCTCCTTTCTTTTCATTAAATGTGCTCCAACTTCCTATTGACCTTTTATTTTCTACTTTTAATCAATTGCTTTCTTCTCTATTTCCCCACCTTTTGGTTACTCTTTTCATTCCTCATTGTTTCCTTTTTGCCCCTTCTTAACCCTGATTATATTTTCCAACCATTATTTACATCCATCTTGTTTGTTTTGGCCTCCTTTTATCCTGTCTTCCTCTTCACCTTTCCAATACAACCCTCCATCATCCTTCTATCTACCCCTCCTACCTTCCTCTCTTCTCTAAAACCAATTTCCCCATAGGTCAGGAGGAGTCTCAGAGCATGCATGTGTTTATGCAAGTTTAGCGGCGGCTGTATTAAACACTTAGCCTTTTTCCTTTCCTGAGCTGAGACAATTTATCCATTGCCCAGGGCGAGAGAAGAGAAATGGCTAAATCGCATTGTGCCATTAATTTAATTAGCTTGTAATTGACATTTTAAATGCTTCACATTTAAAGTAGCTGGCCTGGCATCACAATGGAAGTCACAGCCACTGCAATATTAATTAAATCGCAGGAAAGCAGCAGAGACAGAGGGAGAAAACCCAACAAAGTCTGACATACCGTACTGTGATGTAGAGTCGTACAGAAGTGAGGTCTGTGGTGTCTGTGGAGTGACGAAAAACAACAGCCACACACTGAGAGTACGAGGAAGAGAAAGGGTAGCACTTCATAGATACAGAAAGAGAGGTCAGACAGTCAGATGGAAAGATACCCTTGTCTCCACACTAGATGTTATAGAGGTCAGTGTTCATCTGTCTTCTGGCTGATTCGTCCCAATCAATTTCTCCACATGCTGCTGGTTTGTTATGATACTATTGCAGCTGCTAGGCTAGCACCATTCAAAACTCAAAATACTGAACAATGGAAATTGTACTTTAAGTAAAACAGCTTACTATAAAATTTAAAGAAAACAAAAATATGTCAATCTGACCAATGTTTTTCTTCTTTTCCTTAATATAAACTCAGACCAGGCGCTATTGGCGGGCCCCAGACGGCAAGGTCCACACATTCACAAGTCCGGCCTTTTCATTTCAATTTATTTACTTTTCAATATCAATTTTATTTATAACTACATAACAGTTATTTTTATAGTGGTACTAAATGATCAAATGTAGAATCGGTTCCCATATGTGCTTTTTTGCATTAAGGAAACCTATATCTCCAGATGTTTGCAAGTTGTGTGTGTTTGTATATTTTTTCTATGTGTTTGTGTAATCACCAACTTAAAGAACATAATGCGATCTTTAAGTTATCATAATATTTGGCACAAAGTCATTAACTAGCTTCAATTAAGTAGTAGCAGACTGATACCTTTGGAGAATGGACATAAGAAATAAGATCCAATGATAACGTGAAGAACGAAATACGTGTCAGGTGTCACACGGTAACAATCAGCCACTTCCAGCAGTTTGGATGGTTCTAGCAATGTGATGAGACCTAGCAAGTTAGTAACCATAGCAACTCCTCTTCCTCTGGAGTATCGTCTGCAGCTGGATGAAACACAGTCCAACTCGTACTTACTAAGTAGTAAGTTGCAATTACATGTTAAGTATGTCTGGTTGTTGTCTGCTGTAGATGTTTCCTGATGTTTGACAGGGTTAAAGTTGCACAAAATGAAACAGAATCAGTTTAGTTGAGCTCTAGTTGCCTTGCTCTAAGACGAACTTGTGTAAACTTGTGCAGGTTAGTAGCTAACTAAGTGCTCCACCGGGGCTCCTCTTTGGCTGCGATGTGGAATGTTAAGTGGTTAGAGCATGTTGGAAACATCTGTATTGTGCTGAGTGTTTTTGTTGTTTTGTGTACAATTTGATCCATGGATACGAACAAACATGTTGCTGTTTAGATTTTTTGATGAACTGATCTCAACCTCTGACAGTCTGTCATTTACTCTGAAGTCTGATTATTGGTTGAAATGACTAGATTGATTTTGTTTTTCATAAAATAAAAGTTCTATTTTCTGTTAAATCTGTCCTGTTACATCTGATATCTGCTGTCAGAAAAAGTAGTTTTTTTCCAATAGAAGAGAATAATTTTTTTTATTGTATTCTATACCGAATTAGCTTCAAAATGGTTTAAATATTGAATTATTAAAGTGGAATTTTTCCCCTTGAAGTCAAAACGGCGGCTCAGCAGCGTGGCTCGGTCGTCTTGTAACCCGAGGGTTGCCGGTTTGATCCTCAGCCAAGTCGAATTCATGTCGAGATGTCCTGAACCTCTAGTTGCTCCTGATGGGTTGTGGTGAGCACCTTACATGGCAGCTTCTGTCATCAGTGCGTGAATGTGATGTATACTGTAAGGCACTTTGGATAAAAGCGCTATAAAATACAGACCATTCAAAATCCCTTTGATCGCCCACAGCAAACAATTGCCCGTCCTGGTAGTCAGTATATGTACTCAGTATGTATGAACCATTAACTAGGTTGGTGAGAACCAGAGAGAACTATTAAATGACTTACAGCTGCCTGCAAAAGTTTGGACATAAATTATAAAAAGAAGTTAGTGCAGCAGCTCTGTTGAATGACAGGTTGCAGGTGCTCTGTGAAAACAAACAGTAATCCAAATACTGCAGGATAAAGTCACTAAAACCCTCTGTACCACTGTATGTTTTTAAACAGTGATGATATTCATCGTAAAAAGAGGATCTTCTTGCTGCGTGTGCATGAAGGAAGCTTCTCCATCATCTCCAGCATTAACTAAATCCTGGTTCTGGTTTAAATGTAAGCTTGTTTTCGCATCTCGGTGGCACGTTATCCTTTCAAATAAGAACAAAGCACATCAGAGCCCTGGCTCCACATTGTCAGCAGCATCCACAAGTTATCTGCCTCTACTGTTTAAGTAGTGAATAATGTACACTGCGGAAACTCTTCTTCTCTATCTTGAGGATGGACCCACATTTGACAATTCAGCACATTATAATTTATCAACAAAGCAGATTTAGTCCCAGCGTAGGAAGTAATTTGACCTTTGTGTAGTGAAACAGAAAGTAAGACCGTGGAGCCCAGGTTGCCTTATTTGCCATACAAGCCCATGCAATATAAAGTGTGTTAAATTGGAGACACTCGCTGGATACTCTGAAATGCGTTTTGTGACTAAATAAGCTAAAGAAAATTAGGATTATAAGTGACCAACTCAAATCTATACCTGTTTTGGGTACATTCAGTTCACCAGGGGGACAAAACATTGACTGGGTTAAAATGATTTTCATGTTTTTTGTCAGATTCTAATGAGTGAGAGTGTGTGTAAAAAAAGGGAAAATATCTAAGTAACAGGATTAGCATGATTGTCACCACTGACTAACATACAGGAAAATAAAAATGGTTTGGAAAGAGTGTGACTGATGGGCAGAATAAAATTTCCACAGAATGAAGAGATTGATATAACCTTGGTCCTTCTGAGCATCAAATGAACAGGATAGAGATTGTGTGAATCCTTCATGAGTGTGTATCAGCATTGCATATTTCAGTGTGTGTAGAGGAGTGTAGAAAGCCAGAATGACTGGCAATGTCAGCACTTTTCATGTATTTTTTAAAAGAGCTCTTCGCATATCAAGACACACACATCCACAGGCAGGTATATCCATCTGGTGCCTCATCCTTCTCCTGCAGTCTTTGAATATTCTTTCAGCTCCAGCTTTTCAAAGGAGAGTCCATTGTAAAGACAATCTCTTTGATCTGTCTACTGCCATCAACAGACAGTGGACAGATGGAAAGAGAGGGATTCTTGGCATTTTCAAGAGCCTCTTAGAGGCAGAAGTTTAAGTGTTCCTATGTATTGATAAACAGATGTGCTTTACCCAACACAAAGTAATACTTTATAAGAGCTACTTGATATAATGCCTGAAATATGCAACATTACACAATATATTGGGTGACTTAAGTGATGCCATATTATGCCATCATGTTGTTTTATTGGTCAAAACAACCTTATATTTACTTATCCTTCTGACCGCCAGTAGTTCAAATTTGTCCTCTGTGGAGGACATTTGTAAACCTGAATGTCTCCATCCTCCTGCATGCTACTGAACTAACTTGTCTTAAATAATACCACAAGGGGTGAAAGTAATTAAGCTGGTACGGTCCAGTACTGCATACCAATAAAAGATTCAGTGGTGGTACACAGCAACAAGAAGATGGGAGAGCGGCTGCCTGCTATAAAGCCCTCGTTCAGAACCAGTCACGGCCGCACTCTGGGTCAATACATCCACTAGCAATATGCAGTCCTGAAATCTACTTTGTCTGTTTAAAAATTCTTTTTACCTCATTCAGTTTCTGACCTATCAGTGCTGTGTTTTACTCCATGCTGGACAGAGCCTTGGTCAGGCATCTCCCTCTCTTCCTCAAGGCTCTTGCCCTGCTTCTTTGTTCAAAAGAAAAGACAGGGATACACACACAAAAAAACTGGGTTACCACAGAAAATCAGAAAAACACCCAGGAGTTGCAGGACCCCCAGAAAAAGTTTAAAATGCGTGACGTGAGAGAGAGATAAGAGTTTTGGCAATAGTACCGGCAAGGTTTTAAAACTCCTTTCTCCCCTGGATATCACACTTGTAGGGGAGAAGTTTTATGAACTTCTTCTTTCTTGTCTAAGAAAATGGCATCCCTTAGCACAGGAACATTTAATGGGAAGAGGGAAAGCACAAAATTATCTTTACTGAGCAAATTTTGTCCATAAATCTTTTTAAATTTTATATGAATCTCTCAGACACTGTGAGGGTGGCTCGGCTGAAAGTCGGACACAAACGCAGACATCAAAGTGTAAGTAGTTTATTCAGCGTCTCTAGT